>CAUYRT010064865.1:0-15069 GCA_963574885.1 Lepilemur ruficaudatus | reverse complement strand
GGCTGAGGCGGGCGGATCGCTCAAGGTCAGGAGTTCGAAAGCAGCCTGAGCAAGAGCGAGACCCCGTCTCTACTATAAATAGAAAGAAATTAATTGGACAACTAAAAATATATGTAAAAAATTAGCCGGGCATGGTGGCACGTGCCTGTGGTCTCAGCTACTCGGAAGGCTGAGGCAGAAGGATTGCTTGAGCCCAGAAGTTTGAGGTTGCTGTGAGCTAGGCTGATGCCACAGCACGCTACAGCCCGGGCAACAAAGTGAGACTTTCAAAAAAGAAAAATGATGGAATCTGGCAAAAGATGTTTTTGCCATTTTTGGTAGGTAGTTGTATGGACAAAAGCAGCAGGACTTTCAGATGTTCTCAAGGGATTTTCTATTTAAATTTTTTTAACTTGATGACATTGAAGAGAAGCAAAAGATTATGTATCTTCAAAAATATCAACACATTTAAATACCATTTGGTTATTAGAAGCTCAAAATATTAATAAGATATCAGACTGGGTGTGGTAGCTCACACCTGTTATCCTAGCACTCTGGGAGGCTGAGGAGGGAAGATCGCTAGAGCTCAAGAGTTCAAGACCAGCCTGAGCAAGAGTGAGACCCCATCTACTAAAAGTAGAAAAGTTAGCCGGGTGCAGTGGCATGCATCTATGGTCCCAGCTACTTGGGAGGCTGAGACAGGAGGATCACTTGAGCCTGGGAGTTTGAACTATGGTGACACCACTGTACGCTAGCCTGGGCAACAGAGTGAGACTGTCTCAAAAAAAAAAAAAAAAAAAAGATACCAACGTAAAAATGTAATAAAGAAATCTTCCCTTTATTTAAATGATCAAACAGCAATAATATTCGTAATCCAAAAATTTATTAAAGAAATGGATGTTATCAGTTAAATTGCTTTTCCATGGACTTAACTTGCAATTTTTTTTTTTTTCTTTTGAGATGGTCTCACTCTGTTGCCCTGGGTACAGTGCAGTGGCATCATAATAGGTCACTGCAACCTCAAACTCCTGGGCTCAAGCAATCCTTCTGCCTCAGCCTCCCAAGTAGCTGGGACTACAGGCATGTGCCACCATGCCCGGCTAATTTGTTGTGATTTGTTTTGTTTTCAGTTGAAACAGGGTTTTGCTCTTCCTCAGGCTGGTCTTGAACTCCTGAGCTCATTCAATCCAAAGCAATCCAATCAATCCACCTGCTTCGGCCTCCCAGAGCAATAGGATTACAGGCATGAGCCGCTGCGCCGGGCCTGACTTTGCAATTTTAAGACTGCTTTTTTTCTCTTTGACTTTTGAGTTGCTCTTTATGTGCTTTCTAAAATATTAGTTTAAGTTCTGCACCTATTATCCTATCTGAAGTAGCATGTATTTTTCTTAAACACAAAACTACAGTGGGGGAGTTCCCTTTAAAAGAAATTCTTTGTTGAAGTCTTAAAGCAGAGTATCTTTCTGTAATGTGAATGATTACTAACAACTGGGGATTTCTTAAGGATAGATGGAATTACCTTTTACTTGTAACTTCTTTTAGGTGCATCGTAATCTTTTTTATTTTAGGTTTGGATTTCTCCTTCATTTCTCTCTCAATGACTCTTTTTAAAAAATATTACCATGAAAAAGAACAGTGGAGCTAAGAGGAGAGTGGCAAATTGTTGGTTCAAGATCATTCAGCATTTTAATAGACTACATCCCACAACTCTTCAGTTTTAGTGTCACAATTGCTGATCTTTTTCTTTAAATCATTGAACAAAATACAGATTTTAAAAAATTGCAAACAGTTTTAAACTTCAGGTAAAAAAATGACTTCTTTTTTAGCACCAGCTCATAAATTGAATGCTTATTATGCTAGGTGCTAGCAATCAAAATTAGTAAGAAGCTTTCAGAGCAGAAGCTATTAAAATGATCTACTTTTCTTATTATTTGATCTGCATTATGCCTTTTGTTTTATTTTCCAGAGAATAACATTTAAATTTTATAATTTTAAATAACGTTAGCTGGACATGGTGGCTCACGCCTGTAATCTTAGTACTTTGGAAGGCTGAGGCGAGAGGATGTCTTGAGCCCAGGAGTTTGATGCTGCAATGAGCTATGGTGATGCCGCTGTACTCTAGCCTGTGTGACAGAGTGAGACCCTGTCTCAAAACAGAACAAAACAAAACAAAAATCTTGCCCTAAGTAAAATTTTATACCTAATAATTAAGAGGCAAAGGAGAGTAAAGGCAGTGCATCTGTTATTCTTCCTTCTGCCTTTACTCTTTATTGCAAATTGTGGTTTCTCTTCTACTCTCCCCTTACCCCCCAGTCTTACATTAGACAATTAAAATTTCTACTTGAGTTTTATAATGTGATTATACTACAGCTGTTAGAAATGTAAGGAGAAGTGCTAAGTTTAGGAGTGCCAGCTTTATGAATTTGGTCAATAGAATTTTTATTCTGAGATAAATGTAATCACTTCTTGGTAGTTACAAATTATAGATAGAGTTATAGGTAAGAGGGCAAGGGGGGAATATTTTCATTTTCTTGCTCCTTTGTTTTTACTGATGGTTTTTGGGGACTAGCATTAAATGATGCACTACCCTATTTCTCTCTGGTAGCAGTCTTTATTTTTGAACTTGGACTTATTTAGGTGTCTTTAATTGAATTGGTTTCTGTAAACCCAAGGTCGATTTATTAGATAGTAGGGAACTTTAACTGTAGTTGTCATTCTGCTCCTTTTTTAAAAAAATTCATTTCTCCTCTGATGGCAATGGGAGAAATAGAAAATAGAAATAGAGAATCATTTTTGATGGTACTGTGCAAATTACCTTAGAAAGATTATTTTCTAACTTACGGATATATGTTACTTGAGAATCTCTGTAGTTCATTTTGTGTATTTCAGAGCTAGAAAAATATAAAATTAACTTGCTGTTAATAGGAGAAAGAACAGATCTGAAAATGAATGGCATAGGCATAAAGAATAAGTACCCATTTGTGTTCTTTGTATTAAGAGTCTTTGTGCCTCTACTGCAAGCAAATAATATCCTCCTTGATAAATATTACGGTAAAAATTTGCTGAATATTTGTTGATATGTATCCTATCTTCTTCTCCCTGCCTTCTTTGTCTGTGGACATTTAATTCAGGTTGTACATCTATCTTCTGTTCCGTCTAAGATACAAAATACAAAAACAAAACAAAACTTAAAATCTTAAGATTAGTATGAGTACTATTCATATATTAAAGTTACTTTTATGGCCTTTGAGAGAAGTTTTAAGTGGCAGTTAGAAAATGCTCTTAACCTTGTACTTGATACAGCCTTCAATACATAAAGTATAACTCCTTTTAGAAATAAGAATAAGATACATTTATGAAGAAATCTCTATGTTGTTGGGTGAAATCTTGGTATGTGGAGTAAGGTTTTATTTATGAGTTAGAAAATCTTTTATTACCATAGGGATCTATTTGGTTAACTGAGTCATACTCAAACCAAAAATTAGAATATCTTAGTTTTTCAGGTATATTGTGGCCTGTTGCAAATACTGGTAAAATCTTTAATGGAAGAAAATCTTTTAAGTTTTCAAATTGCCAACATAGAGAAAATTTCTTCTCTTTTCTTCAGAGAGCCTCGGTCAGGATTTATAAGGTGTGTGTTTTAAATGGCTTTACATTTTTGACTTTTTCTCTTTGATAGGAGTCTTTTAGTCCTGCTATACAGCTGCACCTTGTACATCAAGCTCCATGTAATGTTCCTCCTTACCTCTCAAAGAATGAATCAACTCTTGGGGACCTCTTACTGGGCTTTCTTAAATATTATGCTACAGAATTTGAGTAAGTAAAAACTTTAAATTGTGTTTACTCATTTATATTTAAGTGAGTGCTGTGAATTTGGTCGGAAGCTGTATTTGTCAATTGTAGTGCTGCAAACTTGTCCAGAAATATAGAGTTAATAAAATTTAATATGTAATGACTAATTATTAGAAACTAAATAGATTTCATATTTCTAGCTAATAAAAAAATTGTAGTTCAATAAGCCCAATTTTAGTTGGTTTCAGTAGTGATCTCATTTTATGTTAAGTTGCCTTATTCTATAGTAGGGCCTATGTAGGCCTTAGGAGTTGGTTCTAAGTAGGTGCTGTGTTGTTTGGAACATCTATTTTCTAGGAACTTAAAGTGCACAGTAAAAAACACAACCAAGACAACTTAGAAAAGATCTATTTAATACTTGATGTCTGAATAAATAGTTGTGTTAGTATGATATACAAATCAAGGAATACATCTTTTCGTTCTTTTTTTTTTTGAGGGTGGTATGAAACATGAAACAAATAAGGTATAATCAGGTTGGACAGAACTGAAAGAACTTCTAAATGAATTCTAAGACCTGATAGAGTTGAATTTAGGGGTTGTTCATAGCTCTTGTGATCAATCTGGGAAAACTTGAAGGAGAAAAAGAGAGGACTTAGGAATTGTACAAAGTTAGAGGCGGGTGTAGTGACCATAGGGTACCACTTTGAAGAAGTTTGGAGAGGGGAATAAAGAATAATAATAATAAATTGCTATTATTAGGTGGGGAAAATGGCTCAAAGCAGATTATATTTATCTCATTCATTGTATGTAATAACCATGTGATGTGGTATTACTATGCCCATTTTACTAGTGAGGCATATAGAGAGATGAGTAACTTGTCCAAGATCACATAGCTAGTAAGGGTAGTATTTCAGAAGATTTGACTACAAACATCATACTTAACAATGATACTTTATTGCAATGTTGGTATTGTCTTTTCTGCTGTGATACAGGTAGCTCTAAAGAAACTTGACTCATGAGATGATTTGAAATGTAGGACATAGGAAGAAATGTTACTCTAATTCTTCAATGTAAAACTTATACCAGACTGTTTGTGCCAGTTTCGTTTGCAGTTGGGTCCCCAGTACCTAGCCCAGTGCCAGATAGTGGATGCTTGAAAAGTACTAATTTTGAAGTAGAAAATGAGATCTTGGACATGATTCAAAGATCCTTACAGTGACTAAAAGCTTACTGAATTAGGTTAAGAAAAGGAGTAGGAAAAGTGCTGGAGGAAATTTGTTCAGTAAGAATGAAATTACAATAATCTAGATTAAAAATTATCAGGATCTGAATGTAAGTCCAGGCAACAAGGATAAAGAGAGAGGAGCCTTCATTTATATTAAGATGAAGAAAGATTAAAGACTGTATTGAGACACGGGACATACAGAGACTATAAAGTTTTGATAGTTATTCTAGAGTTCCTTTTTAAGACACTGCAATAACAATAGCAAATGTTTAGTGATTGTTTACCTAGTATCCTGTAGCATACTGATTGATTGCTGTGGATTTATTTAATCCTCACAATGACCCCTGTCAAGTTTAAGGAATTTGTGTACATGAAACTTGCCCATAGAAATGCAGCTAGATCATGGGAGAACTGGAATTCAAATTCAAGTGTGACTCCAAAACCATGTTCTTAATTGTTAGACTGTATGGGCATCATCTATTGTGTTATATAAGTTAGGGATTGTGTGATATTTGTGGAGGGGGAAAATGATTCACAGAAGAAAGATATATTTCTGCCATGTATATTTAGGATCAGAGTATCTAGATACAAATATCTTGAAAATCAGCTGCTTTGTTGAACTGAAACAAAATGGTAGATGTGTAGGTTTGTGTGTTAGTTTAATATTAATGAGTGCTAGCTTGTTGGGCCAAATGATACTGGCTAGGATGCTGATGCTTGGAAAGAGGTTTTGAAACTTTATCATATAGTATATTTATCATTTCCTATGAGATATTTTCAGAAATTTGACTATAGGGAACACAGCCAAGAATGTAGCCATGGTAATGAGCTAGGTGCCTTATAAAAGAATTCTGGCAGCTGTTAAAAATGTGTATAAGAATTTCTTCGGAGCTTTGAAGTATTTAGTTTAAAAAATTCTCTTTACTGAAAGACAAAGAATTAAGTACCATTAAGGAATGCCTGAATATATGGTATAAACCTTGCAGAAGTTTTATATGGTCCTTTAAATCTACTGATTTTTCTTGCCTTCTTCACTCACACTTTGCTACTGAAAATTATTAAAATGAAGCCAGGCTTCTAGAACTATACCTGGGAATAAGGAACTAACGAAATAGAAGAAAAGGATCAGGTGTCCTAGAGATTTTAGAAAACTCAATCCAAATGTACTCATTTTTATTTTAACAAAAGAAAAATTCAAGTTATAAATATCTTACAGACTCATAGAATACTGTAGATTTTAGGAACTTTAAAAGGTTATAATCCCCTTTATTACTCAGATACCTAATTGCATGTCATTATTGCTGGTCTGTCTATTGAATTAAAAATAATACATATGTAAATATGTGAATCTTTAAGGAAATATGAAGGCCCAAATTTTCTATCTCCTTTTTTATTCTCATTCTTTCTTCTCATTTCTTTACTCAATAAATACTCATTGAGTGCCTACTATGTACAAGCTATTTTCTATGCACTGGGGATATACCAGTTAACAAACCAAGCAAAAATTTTTGCCTTCATGGAGTATGAAGAGATAGACAATAAACAAATAAAATGTATAGTGTGTTAGATTATGGTAAGTGGAGAAAAATAAAGCAAAAGCAAAAAAGGTGGTTCTGGTGTGCCCACTGGTTGCAATTTTAATACCTACAGTATTGCAATTTAATATCTAACGTTGTCAGGGTAAATCCCACTCTGAAAAGGTGACTTTCAAATAAAAACCTGATGGAGTGGAAGGTGTGAGTTAATGTGGCTATCTGGGAGAAGAGCTTTCCAAGCAAAAGAAAAAGCAAGAGTGAGAAAGAAAAGAGTCAAGGATGACTTCTGTTTTTTTGGCCCAAGCAATAGGAAGGATGGAATTGCTCTTAGGTGTGGAGGAGACTAGAGAGGAGCATTGTTGATTTTGAACATTTTAAGATTGAGATACCTATAAGATGTTCAAGTGGAGATATTAAGTAGATAGTTGGATATACAAGCCTAGAGTTCAGGAGAGAGGTTGCAGAGCTATATGTATTTGGGAGTTGTCAGCAGATAGATGGTGTTTTTTTTTTTTGTTAAGAGATGGGATCTCACTATGTTGCCCAGGCTTGTCTTTAACTCTTGGCCTCAAGTGATCCTCCCACCTCAGCCTTCCAGAATGTTAGGATTACAGGTGTGAGCCACTGTACCCGGCCCTCATGTTGTAATGATTAGAAATATTTAGTAATTTAGAAATAACTTAAAAGTTCTTTGAAAATGCAATAGATTGAATTGGTCTGAATGGTAAATGGTAGTGATTCAAAATATTCTTTTTTTTTCTTTTTGAAGTACTTCAGATGATATAGTCATTTTGAGTAATTGCATTACCTGGGTTGATTATAGGTTGAAGCGTAAATGATATGTGGTTAGGGATGATCAAGAAAATGAATATATAAGTTATGTCACATACTGTTTGTGTGACCCAGTTTAGAACCAAATAGTGGCAAGTAATGTAAATTCAAGAAGTTTTAGTAGAAATGTAGTAGTGATGATAGAGTGCCTTTGATTTAAGGAAGTAAAAGTCAGGTTAATAATTTAACAGCAGGATACAGCATTTCGATATTCTAAACTCTTCTGAAAGAAAAAAAAATGTATGCCTTTTAAAATAATGTTTACAATTTTAATTTTGCAGATTCAATTGTCCTATAAGCTGATAGTAAAAAAAAATAGTCTCAGGGAAAAAGTTCATTTTATTAGTAAAATTTGACTTAACTGGTACAAAGTGAAGTAATGCAAAGTTTAATACTGTAACTTTGGTTCAGGTATATGGTTATGTAACTCTCTCCTTTACATTGTTATATTTAAGACAATTTTGGAAATATTTGGAGTAATAGAGCAGGGTGCTCTTTTTCATTTCGGAGCCCATACTGATGGAACAGCAATAAAGTATTTACAAACTCCTCTTGATCAGAACAAAAATAAAAATCCCACTTTCAGGATGCTTTGTGATGATCAGACTTCACAAGATGCAGTATTTTTCTTGCATATTTAATATATAGAAATTAAGTAAATTTCCAGAAGCAAATGCCAAACTGGACCCATGATTGTATTCTTACAGATTCTCTATCTGATAAATAGAGAAAAGTGTAAGGATGGTCTTAGAAGGTCCTGAGCTATAGTCTTTCTCTGCTTGCTGAAATGGTAGAGAAAGCTAAATACTGCTAAAAAGATATCACCTATTCATCAACTTAATTTTTCTCTTATATACAAGCTGAGTGGTTATATGTGTTTTAGCATGTTTCTTGGGAAAAAAGAAGATACTTGTAATAACTGTTAGAAATGTGGAGAAATTTGAAAAAAAAACTATATGCTAAACTGTATGCGATCAGTGGTGAATGGAAAAAAATGTAATTAGTATTAATAAAGACTGGACAATTTATCTTCAGGACTGCTGATGAAATTGTTTTACTTGAATAAAATTTCATTAACAGCTGTATCTGATATACAGCAATGAGAGTATAGAGTATATTGAGTATACTGTATATTGAGTAAACAGTATATAGAGTATAACAGTATATAGAGCATTAATTTTATTTTCCTAAAAAAGTATTTATAATACTTGCTTCCATTGGAAAATTTCAAAATTTTTTCCCAAATCATACAACTAAAGATGCACCTGAACAAAAATTATTTAATGATACCAGAAAACAGCACAAAAAGATTACCTCTCTCTTAACAAATAAATTCTTACTAGGGTGTTAACAGTGAGCATAATTGTTACATTTTTTGTTTCACTTAATTTTTCACAATACTTCATTTATTAAGTACATATTGAATACCTGGTGTGTACTAAGCAACTAGGTGAACAGTAAGAAAAATAGATAAATATCCACCATCTTTCATTCTACTTGGGGGAGACACACAATAAACAATAACATAGTAAATAGTAAGTGTTTAAAAATAAGCAAATTTTTAGATGATGATGAGCACTATGGAGAAAAAAAATAGAAGAGGGAAATGGGGATTGTGGTGCTGAAGTTTGAAGCAAGTTTTGGTATGCCATATGAAATCAGCATAGGCCTTACTACTGATAAAATAAAAATAATAAAAGGGAAATTATGAAGATGGTTAATGTGATTAATTTTTTTTTATAGCTGGAATAGTCAAATGATTTCAGTTCGTGAAGCCAAAGCCATTCCGAGGCCTGATGGTATTGAATGGAGAAATAAATACATTTGTGTAGAAGGTAGTTTTCCCGTGACTACTATGTATTTACCATCCAGTTATCATCATGGTACTGAGAAAATTACTTGAGTAATTTTAGGGTTGTATTTCATTTAAAGGTAATACATTTATGTCCTGAAGTGATTTACAAGTCTTTTAAATTTAAATTTTTAAAAATTATTTAAAATTCTTTAGTTGGGAGAAATAATAAACACAAATTTGGTCATTTAACCTTTCTAATTGGCAATATTTGAGCAGTCTTTATGCATCCCCCATACATGTGGTAAATTGTAGCTTAATTTTTATGACTTAGAGATAGAAGAAAATCTTTATATGGTGATTCTTACATTGAAATAAAATGAGTTCTTTTGTAATCTTTCATACTTAAAATATTGTTACTTAATGCAAGCTAGATTTTTATGAATAGAATTTGTTTAAAAATTTAATGATCAGAAGATATTTTCTTCTCTAAAATTTATTTACATGTAGTTGAATGTATCTTTGAGACATTTTCTTTGAGTCAGTGGGAAACTGACTTCAAGAGGCAAAATTGTTCTCATAGATGCCAAATGGAAGACCTTTGTAAGTCTTGAGGTTAAAAAAGAACAGAGAATCAGGATTTGTAGAAAACATTAGATTTAGGATATTTTAATCTTGGATTATATGCAGCATCTTAAGAGTTTGTAAATACGAAATTACATCTCTTGCTTTGGTGTTTGGTTTGCTAGTAAATTGCACAGTGGATGTATATTACTTAAGTTACTTGTGTTCTTTTGAATATTAAACACTATTGTAAAGTGCCATGAATGATGCAATCTGATACAATTTGGCATATGGCCTTATTCTATTAAAGAAAAAACCCATGATATTGTGACAATAAACTCCTTTTAAAAATAGCCTGTCTCAGCAATAAAACATAAATAAACAAAAGGAATTTTTAAACTTATGGGCCTGCTTAGACTGTATGACAGATCTAAAGTTAACCTCTCCGTCAGATTTCCTATTCTTTCACATTTTTTCCAGGCCTTTCCACTCAGTTACCTTTCTTCTTTCCAGCAACTTCATTCCTTTTCTCTCCAGTCCCTCCCTTTCAGTTTTAAGGCATACATAGGTCTTCTCATCCTTAAAAGATACTCTTGATTTGATCCTATTGGCTCTTGTGTTTTTTTCCTTCTCTTTTCAGTGCCAAAATTCTTACTCTAGTAATTTTTACTTACTACTGGCATGATTTTAGTCATCCTATCTCACTTCTAATACCTTTAATTTATCCTCCTCTACTCACTATTATCTTCAGTTTCCTCATCCTCTTCTGGTTTCTTCCTTTCTGTCACTATATATGGACTCTTTTATCTTGTGGATGAAGGGTGAGTGAGTTGGGGATGCAGACATGGAAGGCAGATAAATTGGAGACACACACACGCATAAAAACTGTCTTTGTTTTCTTCCTGTCTTGTTTGTTTGCTATTCTGTTATTCTTTCTGTGCCAAATTTCTCATACAGGTTATTGTTCTCCTGTATGTTTGTCTAAAGCATCCACTCACATCTCTTTGCACTGTCTACTATTTTCTACAGTATTGAACTTCCACTTTCAAAGGTTATTGCCCTTCTCCTGGTGAACAAATCAGCTTTTAAATTAAAATTAAATTTAAGATTACCTCTCTGTGATATTTGACATTGACCACGTCTTTTGGATATAGTGCTTTATTCTTTTTGATAACTTTTTTTCTTTAACATTTCTATTTCCCTAAGGGTAGGTCCTGAGCCTCTGTAATTTTCAGAAATTTCATCCACTTTTATGATTTAAACTTAACATACCTATGCTAATGACTTTCATTTTCAGTCATCCTTTCCCCTGAATTCTATCTACCTTATTAGACAGTTCATACCTATAGTAAACATTTCTATATGCGTAAATCTAATAAAGAATAGGTAAAAAACTGTCACATGTTCATAATTTCGTATAGCTGAATCTAATAAAAGAAACTGAAGCTCTCATTTTAATAAGTTTTTCTTTACTGTGCATTTAACATGCAGAACCTTTTGATGGAACAAATACAGCCAGAGCTGTGCATGAAAAGCAGAAGTTTGACATGATCAAGGATCAATTTTTAAAGGTAAACAATACATCAAATTAACTCTAAAAATGTTAGTAGACTAGTATGCTTTAAGAATGAAAAAATATGTATGTAATAGGTTAGAATAGTTCTGATTTCTGTGTTGTGAAACCATTAAAGTAGCAAAATAGGGAATTTATTACTTGAATTTAGATAAACTTTTTCTTCAGAGAGGTCTGGCTCTGTTTTCATTCACATTGCTTTGACTTTCTTGTAAATAAAACATTTTCATAGTGAGCTTATTAAACTCTCGAATGAATAAAACCTAATGGACTTTTTTCTTCCTTAAAATATTGAGTTTATTGTAGTTTTAGAAGGAAGATGATGTCTATCCATGCTTTTTCTTCTGTATACCCCACAGGAATTAGAGTGCCATTTATCTTTGTTTATATTTTGAAAAGCTAGAAAAACTGTATGTTTGTCCACAGTATGAATTTATTTTGTCAGTGGTGTTGCTAGATATGGTCCCTGTCTTCAAGGAATTCCATAATACAGTGTAGAAATGCATTGATAGAAATATGTACTATGAGACACAGAGGAGGGAAAACTTCATAGAAGAAAAAGATCAGAGAACTATGAAGATCATTTTAGGGGCATATTTTTTTCATTATCTGACATGGAAGTGGACTTTATTTTAATGGTAATTTAAAATCCAAGTATTATAGTAAAAGCTATCCTTCAAATTAGGCTTTCTTAATTTGCCAGCCAGAATTGAAATTTTGTCCTGCAGAATTTCTTTTGGTTTAAAACAAAATCCAAGAGGCAGTATTTTTGTCTATTAGATAAAATTGAGAATATCATTGCTGCATTGCTATTTTTATTGATGGGTGAGCTTTCATTTAAGATTGTTTAGCTGTAAAACCAATACTTTTAGTCAATTGAGTAACTGAAATGAGAATAGAATACAAAGATGTGCGCCACCAAGTAGTGAGCTATGTTTTTAGCTTGTGAATAGGAATTTCAGTTTCTTTTCTTTTCCTTATAAATTCTATTCACTGCTCTTTTCCAGAGGTTTACTTTGTACTTCATGAATAATATTTTTAATTGAAAAAGCTGGTAAAGATGCAGGACAGTCAATCAAATAATTGAAGTAATCCTCCCATTTCTTCTCAAATCCAAAGGTTTTGTTTTAATTACCTTGCTATTTTAGATGAAATTATTTAATCTGTGAACAAATGCTAATATTGTCAATTGTATCTTCTTGTACCACCTATGTGCCCATTTCTTTATTAATGAATTGGAACCACAGAGGTATAGAGTTTTTAAATAACATTTTCATTTCTGATGACAAAAACAATGATTTTATTGTGTTAAAAACTTGGAAAGTAAAAACTCAAAGAAGAAAAAAATTATCAAAAATTTTATCACCTAGAGAGAACCATTGTTAACATTCTTTTAAATTCTTTCAGTCTTTTTGTTCTGCATATATTTTAGGTTTTAAGAATGATTTTTCTTTCTCTTCCAGTCCTGGCACAGGTTGAAAAACAAACGAGATTTGAACAGTATACTACCTTTAAGAACTGCTATCCTGAAAAG
This sequence comes from Lepilemur ruficaudatus, assembly GCA_963574885.1. Classification (NCBI taxonomy): domain Eukaryota; kingdom Metazoa; phylum Chordata; class Mammalia; order Primates; family Lepilemuridae; genus Lepilemur; species Lepilemur ruficaudatus. Next base: position 2,244 of record CAUYRT010064865.1, on the reverse strand, counting down.
ATAACTGGCCTCTATTTCTTAATAATTCTTCCAAGAAATAAAGAATAATAGTTATGTTATAATGCATTTTGTTTACCTCCATCATAGTTTCTTTTTCATTGTTCTTCTGGTTTTCATGTTTATTTTTAAAAAGACATACAAAGATTGCATATTTTATTATGACATTTCCTAATGTAACCCTTTGATTTAAAATTGTATTTTTGAAAATGTTTACATTGATGATTAGTAGTATTATGGCATGAATTTTCAGGAGATCAGATAAATATATTTTGAGAAATTACCTGAACAAATAAAAGGTTTTTGATATAACTTCAATTAATTGTATCACATGCCATAGTGACGGGTGGAATTTTGGAAAGGATCTAATTCATACATGCTTAAAGTATAACCTACAGTAGATAGTTTATTGTCTTAGTCTGTTCTAGTAAAGTGAAGATTCAAGTCAGTTATTCAGTTACTTGAAGCAAAATGAAATCTCTTATTTCAGTGAAATCACTGCAAAATCATGAAATACTGGACAATTGCCTTCAGTCTTCACTTGACTCACTGGGACAGACTGAGGCTTTGGGTGTGTTTATATTAGCATTTCATTAGTACTTCACATGCTTTTGATGTACTCTTGAGATTGCTTTAAATTTTGTATTGAAACAACAATACATTTTGCACTGTAGTAATAGGAGCACTATTACAGCAATTAGTGAATTGTTTTAAAGAATCAGTTCAGTGTAGACATTTGAATAGATTAAGTCTCCTGTGCTTTATGATAGCTTAGTGCAATGTGCACTTTTGCTTTGCTTCCCATTTTCCTGCTCTATTTTCCCTGTGACATGAAACAACAAACTGAAAGGTCAGAGTTAGGATTATATCCTGTTTGTAGTATCAGATTTTTTTTCTGTGTACAATTATAGGATTGTAATCTAAACTGGAATTTTTAGGCAATAAGCCACTACAAAATGTTTTAGATAAGACACAATAAAATTATTATAAATAAAAGCTTAATATTTGTAAAATTATCTTTTTTAGTGTTTCTTTTCCACATGAGAGACATAGTGGTGGCTGCTAAAACTACAGTGTTTGTTAAGGTTGTTTTTGACTTATGTAAATATTTGTAAATTGGTCAATACCTGTAAATTTAAATATAAAAAGTAATCTTGAAAACAGTTTTAACTTTTTCAAAAGGACTATGTACAACTTCTTTTAGACCTGCTGTAGCACAGTTTGTACCTCTAATGTGTTTCTTTTTTGCAGACTAATTCAGATGCTAAAATTTTTGCTTTTCTTTGACTTGTAAAAGGTCCACATTTTGATTTTCTTCTTTGTTTAAATTTTTGTATGATATCAAATGGAATAAAGTTTATATATGGAAATTGTTGAGGTGTTTTGTTTTTTTTCTGTGAAAGTCTTTTGAGATGAGATTGAGGCTGTAGTTATCTAGAACTGAACTGAATCTAATTATTATACTTGATTATTTAGAGATTACAGAGAATCTTGGAATCAAGTTCATTTGTGGTTAAGCCAGCTAACTACATCAATACTTATTTCTCTGGCCTTATTAGAAATGAAGCTTTCCACATAGGTGAATTTTTTAGATTACTGATGTATAACACTTTTAATGCATTTGAGCTTTTTATATTCATTTTCTTAGAAATTTTCTTAAAATTTATATGCTCTGCAGTTCTTTATCAGAATATATTGGGTAGAATTAATATTCTAGTGATATTCTGAGTAATCATTATAAACATTAGTCATAGAACTATTCAGTAATGCTGTGCAACTCTCAGGGATGGGTAAGTGTGTAGGGCACGCTGCCTCTATAGTATTAGGACGTTTCCTAATAAAGCCCCAGAGACTCCTTCACTGCCACTGTTTTCTCAGCTTTTAGTGATCCACCTTACTGCTTCTTTTCAGCTGTTTAACAAATAGATCAAGAAGTTTCTAAACTTAAATTTAGTTCAATTCTAAATCAGCAGACTGAAGCCTAAAATTATGCACCTTATGGCCATATATGTCAGATAAGTGGGCTGTTAACATGAAAAATTTTTTTAGACATTTAAGTTATTTTCAGTCTCAGTTATTTAATTGTATAGTGAATACTAAACTATTTTCTATTTGTGTTGATCTTTTTCTTTTCCTTCTCCCCTCCCCTCCCATCTCCTAAACCCGCCCCGCCGCGCCCCCACCCCCACCCATACAAAACAAAACCCAACAAAAATATTTAATTAGTTTGATTAATTTTTATTATTT
>CAUYRT010064864.1:0-12382 GCA_963574885.1 Lepilemur ruficaudatus | reverse complement strand
GTACCCATCCCAGCCGGCCACAGAGTTGCCACCAAGGCCTGGGCCTGCAAGTGTGCCCTTTGGCGGACACGGGCCTCCCACTGAGCCTCCGCCTGCTTGTTCCAGGAATTAAAGACTTTAAAGGCCATGTCTACCAGGTCGCCGATAGGGGTCTGAGGGCCTTTTTTGCCTTTTTCAGCTTTTCTTGATGTTAGGAGATGACTGGGTAATAATGTGGGTTGCAAGGATTGTAGGCCCTGCAGGGTAAGTAGGATCTAGGCGGGTATATTGGTATTGGATGAGTTCCACCTGTTCATTGAGGCCCTGCTGCCTCACGTGCATGCCCTTGCCTATACCTGGTGCAGCCTGCAGGTGCAGAAGCATGAGAAGTGGCTGCTGAAGGATGAGGAGCAGCTGGTAAAGGAGGAGCCGCCGGGAGAGAAGACCAAGGTCAAGCAGAAGTGAGTGTCGTGGCTGCTGGCCAAGCCGTGCAAAGACATCCAGCCCGAGTACTGCGAGGACCCTGCACCTGCCATCACCAGCAAGAAGGCACTGGGCTGCGCGCTCCTGAATCCCGACCAGAAGGGCAAGACGCGGCGCATCAACTTCCTGCCTGTGCCAGGCCAACAAGATGTGGCGGCTGGACCTGGCCACGGCAATCCCGTTCAAGGGCAACCCGCCCCAGAGCACCGATGGCGAGCGCCCGGTTGAGGCAGCGCAGTGCGGCCACTCTGCTCCTTGTGCAGCCCCACCACATCAGCGCAGTGGCAAAGGAGCTGGACCTCCACCAGGCCCACTTCATGTGCGAGCGAGACACGGAGCAGAGTGGCAGCCCGGAGCGGGGGGATGGGCTTGGACCAGGAGGGCAGCAAGCCCATCACGCTTTACACGACTGAGTTCCAGGAAAGCCTTGTCATCCGCAGCGTGCTTAGTGTCACTGAGCTCATCCGAGTGTCCCGGACACCCATGGTGACTGGAACAGGACCCAACTTCTCCTTGGGGGAGCTGCAGGGACACTTGGTGCACGACCTGAATCCAGCCAGTACCGGCATAAGAAGAACACCACCCAGCACCTCCTCCAGCAGGAGCAGGAGGCACAAATCTGGCTCGATGGAGGAAGATGTGGACACAAGCCCCTGTGGTGATTACTACACCTCGCCCACGAGTAGCAGCTGCAACTGGACAGAGGACAAGGTAGGAGTTGGCGCCGGTGGGGAATGGTGGGAATAGGGTGGAGGTCACGCAGCGGTGACATGAGAGAGTCTGGAGGGTCGGAGAAGGCAGAAGGGGCCTGAGAGAGATCAACAGAAGGATTGGAGGACGAAGGAGGAGAGGAAGGGGTGGATGACAAAGGGGTAGATGACGGAGGAGCCTGTGCCAAGTAATGTACAGAATTTGGGATATGGTGCAGGTTTGGCACAGGGAGGGACGGGAGGCTCATGCCTGGACAGAGGGAATTTCTGACTGCTTTTTATCCTGATGACAAAAGTTGTAAAATCAATTTGTACATCAGCCAGAACAATAAAACGAGGTGCTTAAATGAGGCTTAATGGCTAGGAGACATCCCTGGAGCGTCTGCGAGTAATTTTGGAAATTTGGGGCCCCCCCATACCAGTCAGGTCGCAGGATGGACTGACCCTGGGTCAGCGTACGGATGGGAACACAGGTTGGGGGGACGTCTCCTTCCCAAGATGTGTGCCGCGTGGTGCCCCTGGGCAAGGGTTGGAGATTTTCTAGGCGTCCCCAGAAAATACTTGTGACCGGCTGGAGGATGCCTCTGACGTGGATCCACGATTTCCGGAGAGACCCTGGGTCTGGGAAACGGGCAGAGGCTCCTGGAGTGACCTGGAGCAGAGGGGGTGACTCACCGTAGCCGAAAAGATGAAGGCAAGGCCAGGCTGGAACGGTCGGAGGTCCCGGTCCGAGCGGTGGTTGCTGCGGAGAGGGGCGCGCAGCCAGAACCAGCGCGCCAAACACTCCTCTCCCGGGTTTTGGCACCAAATGTAAGGTTTGAAATAAAAGGAAGAAGAGGCCGAATGTGCTAGCCAAAGGTAGCTTTTATTTAGTAAAGCGCTCCCAGGCAAGGTTCAAGAGTTCCGGGGAAAGGGGCACGAGAAGTCATGCCCCGCGGACTGGGGAGGTGGGTTATATAGCGGCCGTCTTGACGCATAGCTGATCCAGAATGACAGCTGGGCCGGATCTCTGCTTCAAAACAGGAAGGGTCCCCAGCAGGTGGTTCCTCCGCAAGGATGGGGCAGTTGGAACCAGGGAACCATGTGGCGGAGTTCAGGATGTGGGGATGGGGGCATGTGCAAGCCCCCAGGAGGATTCCACCCACCAGCCTTACAACAATGATCTGGAATCCTTGACACCTAGCTTCAGGAACTGAGATGATTGGAAATTGAGTTCAGTTTATGAAACAGTCAATTTTTTTGTTGTTGTTGACACACTTGGTAAAGGGAAGAGAAAGCTAGGTAGTATTCTAATAAGGTTGAAGTTCTTTATTTATTGTTATTTATTTTTAGGTAAGGGTTTCATGCATCTTACTATTACATTCTTTCATATGTTGAAACCCTGATCCCAAAGTGATCAGGTTAGGAGGTGGGACCTTTGGGAGGTGATTAGGTCATGAAGGTAGAGCCCCCCCAGGAATGGGATTAGTGCCCTTATAAGAGGGGGCCAGAAAGCTATCTAGCTCTTTTTCCAACATGTGAGAGTACAGTGGTTTTGCTTTATCTGTGGTTTTGCTCTCCGTAGTTTCAATTACCCGTGGCCAACCATGGTCTGAAAATATTAATTGTAAAATTCCTGAAATAAACAAATTCTTATGTTCTAAATTGTGCACACTCTGAGTAGCGGGATGAAATCTTGCATGGTCCTGCTCCGTCCAGGATTGAATCATCCCTTTGTGCAGCCCATCTGTGCTGCATGCCCTACCCACCCAGTCATGTAGGAGCCCTCTCTGTTATCAGATTAACTGTTATCCTATCACAGTTCTTGGGTTCAAGTAACCCTTATTTTACTTAATAATGACCTAAAGTGCAAGAGCAGGGATGCTGGTAATTCAGATATGCCAAAGAGAAGTTGTCAAGTGCTTCCTTTAAGTGAAAAGGTAAAAGTTCTTGACTTAAGGAAAGAAGCAAAGTCATATGCTGAGGCTGCCAAGTTCTAGGGTAAGCATGAATCTTCTATCAATGGAATTGTGAGTAGTGTATTGTTATAATTGTTCTATTTTATACGTATGGCTGTTAATCTTTTAATGTGCCTAATTTATAAATTAAACTTTATCAAAGTTACATAGGTATAGGAAAAACCATAGTATATACAGGGTTCAGTACTATCTGCAGTTTCAGGCGTCCCTGGGGGGCTTGGAACGTGCCCCCTGAGGATAAGGGTCACTGCTGTACAGTGAAAAGTCGGTGTCTGCAACCAGGAAGGGAGCCCTCACCAGAACCTGACCGTGCTGCACCCTGGTCTCGGACTTCCAGCCTCCAGAACTGTGAGGAATAAATGTCTGATGTTTATAAGCCACCCAGTCTCTGGTACTGTGTCACGGCATCCCAAACTGAGACAGTCCTCATGTTCTCTTCCTCCCTTTGTGCTCTCACTCGCTTTTTTCCTAGTTCTTTTTTCTAGATATCTCAGAATCAAAGAATAGGAGGTTGATAGAAATAGCTGTTGATGTGAAATCTAAGAATTGTAGCTTTGGTTAATGACTTTAGCCTTTATTCCCAGGATCCCCGGACTCCTACTTATTAACAATTTGAGCCTCAGGTAGCTCCTCCGGAAGGTAGACTTAGAATGAGCCCCACAGGAGTTAGCTGGGCTCTCTAAGTCACTTGCACCTTTAATAATCTATGACTATTTAGTCACTGGCTCAGGGTTCATCCAGACACGTGGGCTAACAGTGCGTTGTGTGAATTGCATTTCCCATCAGATGTTTCCTATCAGGTACTCTAAGTCCTGTTCTGTTCTTCCCTTGTGTTTAAAACTCCAACATTTTTCATTGAAATGGAAAAAGGAATGGTGACATGGAAAGCATAGTACAAATCTAACCTGGGCATGTAGCTCCTGGGACGTAGTTTTGCTTTCTTTTTGTACCTCTTAAATGCTGCACAGCGGGGGCGATAACATGGAAGCCCACGTGCTCTGCGGGGACGGTGAGCATGAGTGGCTGCCCATTGCCACCTGCTGGACTCTACCTCCCTGCGAATGAGCTTAGCATGTGCAAAGCACCACCCCCCTCACCCCTGCAGAGGCCCTGTCTCAATGATGACAGCTGGTCCTCTTTTCCCTGCTGTCCTGTCCCAACCTCCTCTGTCAAGGTAATATTTCCAATAAGGCATATGGAATTATGATGACTTTTTCTTTACAACTTCTGACAAAGATTTCACTCTTCTGACTTTGTCTCACAATGTGCCATTGGTGTGGCTCTGCATCTTTGCCTTTCACTTTTGAAAATGGTAATTTATGATTATGAATGTTTCCCAAAGGTATACAATGCCCTCAGGTGTGGAAGTGCGCTCTTAGAGGACGAGTCACCAACAGTCCTCACGCCCCTTCAGTCACAGATACATTTCACTTGGCTCACAGACTACTTTAACATATTGAGTGTTTGTGTCTCTAAGTGATCCACATATTCTCCATAAGCTGACCCCTATCCTAGTGATACACCTGTCTGGCCCCGATGTGTGGCAACATGTCCTGTAAGAAATTAGCCTTGCTTTTGCAATGAGAGATTTGTCTGTTGAGCATGACTAGAACTAAGTTAAAACACTCTGAAAGGGAGAATTTGATTCTCTGTGATATTTTCTTAAAAAGAGCCTGGAGCTATATCATTGCAACGCCGTTTCTCGCTCTCTTTTCTCAGTTTGACGCTGTTTGTCTTTGCTCACATGGATGTAACAGTCCACTGGGGACTCTCATGGAGCCGCTAATGCCACCTCCTTAGAGAGGCCTTTTCTAATCATGCTCTGCAGAGTAGTTTCCCTTCCTGTTCTGTTTCTCAGCTCCCAGTTTCTCTCATTCTTGCCACTTAGCAGTTGTTTTGTTCAATTATTTGCTCACTTGCGTGCCCGTCTCTCCTGGACCGCACGCTCCATGAGAGAGTGAACCACCGCATCCTTAGCGCACAGTGCGCCGCTGTGCACGAGGAGACACCCGGTACCTTTTGGTTCACTTAAGGAAAGGAGCTGTGGAAGTTGAAAAACTGTCTGTTTTTCTTGCTTCCCTTTTAGCTGCTTGTGTTTAGTGGATGCTGGGGGTTCGCGCACAATACCCCGCTATCCTGCCCTTGTATTCAGCCCTGCAGTAATTTTTCCACAGCGGGTGATGAAAGAGGGAGAAATCTCTTGAAAAGGAATGCTGATACCTTTCCTGTGGAGAGTATGTGTGCACGTTCCATGTGGGCCAAACAGTAAGAAAATTTGTTGGGGTGCATGCCTAAAAGTAGAGAGGTAAGGGGGTGGTTTCAGTGGCATTAATTGAAGACGTGATAAAAATCCATGTTCTTCCTGTATCTCTGCTCTGTAGCCTTGTGGTGGTTTTACCCTAGGGCAGAATTTCCTTGTGTTTCTTGCGGTTGTAGCAGGTAGTTTTGGGGGCTGTGTGATTCATCTTTCACATCTGGGGTGAGAGAGAAAGAGAGAGAGAGACAGACAGACACAGAGAGAGAGAGACAGAGAGACAGAGAGGGAGAGAGACACATCCCAACCACTTAACAGACAGACCTTTCTTTCCTTTCTTTCCTTTTAATCTGATTGAGCCAAATTGGATTGGTGACATGCCTATCTCTGGACCAGTAATTCCCTCTGGCCTTGATTCAAATGTCATCTCAGGAAGGCTTTCCTTGGTGACTGTGTCTAAAATCTCAACCCCAACTTTGTGGCTTTGTTTCTGTCTAGTTCACTTACTGTCATCTGGTTCCTCTGTTTGTTTGCTTGTTTTTCACAATCTCCTAAAGTGCAGAGATTTTATCTGTTTTGTTTCCTGCTGTATCTCCAGTCCTAGGAACGGATGCTTGACTTTCAAGTCACCTAATAAATATTTATTGATCGAAGAGATGCATGAATGTGGCCAGGGGGATTTCATGAAACTACTGGCTTTGACCTTTTTAAAACACAGCTTTATTGAAATATAATTCACATACCATACAACTCACCCATTTGAAGTACGCAACGCAGTGGCTTTTAGTATATTCACAGAGCTGTGCACCCATCCCCACAATCACTTTTGAAATATTTTCATTACCTTCAAAAGACGCTTCCCACTGTTTAGCCACCATCCTTCAACTCCCCCATCCCGCTCAGCCCTAGGCAGCCATGACTCTACTTTCTGCCTGTATAGATTTGTCTGTTTTTGGCATTTCGTGTAAATGGAGTCATGCAATACACGGTCCCTAGTGAATGGCTTCTGTCACTTGACACAGTGTTTTCAAGGTTCATCCATGTTGTTGCATTGTCAGTCAGTTCCTTATATTTTTATTGCTGAATAATATTCCAGTGTATGGATATACCACATTTTATTTATTCTTTCGAGAGTTGATGGACTAACCTTGGTTTTTGAAGCAATCACTGTCAAGGGGAATGGGTTTGCTGTGATTGGCTTATGGTAATCCTGGCCTGACCTTGCAGTGTGTCTGTTCCTTCAGCTGAGGCCCCGACCCACACAAAGGGAGAGGCCCAGTGAATGCCGACACCAACCGCTGTGTCCACAGATGGCGTGTCCACAGATGGTTCGCACACCAGCAGATCAGTAGTCTGTCACAGAAATGTCCTTCTTTTTCCCTCTTACCTTTATATTGTCATATTTTCCTTCTTTCCAGTCATAATCATTATCACTGTTTTTTATATTGGAGGGCCAATGGTTTGTGGCATGAAAACCACAGCAAGACAGAAGGCAGGCCAGCAACAGAGTGAATCATATTGGCTCTTTCTTCAGTTTAATTTTTTTCTGTAAAATATCTCTTGTTTTTCAATGGACACTGAGGTGTTACTCTGACGGACTGCAATAAAAAGCAATCATCATTCACCTAGGATGTTAAATACTTTCCCAAGGCGATCTCTTCTTAATTTCCTGTGTCCCGTCTGTTGGAAGGCTCTCTGGTGCAAAGCCAACGTGAACTATGCTATATTTCAAACAAATGCCTTTTTGTTCTGGAGGACTGTGTATTCTTTTCTCTTTTCCAAGTAATTAAGCCAGTCAGGGGAAAATATCAAATGTCATTTTTGTCTATTTTTGTTTCTTCTTCCCTGTCGGAGATGAGAACCTTTTTCTCATCAAGAGTATTTCCAAAGACAACTTTATGTAGTGACATTGTCCACACTTTTTAATTCAGTGGCAGAGGCTTTGGGAAAGCAGCTTGCTACTTGTAGTCCAAGCAAAAATGTGTAAATGGCTTTATTGAAAATCAATATGCTCTTGCGAAGTGCTGTTCATTTCTGAGTTCTTCTCAATTTGTCCTTTTGCACAAACGAGAGTTGCAGGGAGGTTTATGGCTCTGGATCTTTGAGTTTGAGGTTTTATTTTTTTCCTGTGTTTTCCACCATGAGCATAGGGTTAAAGGATCATTTGGTGTTTTGTTCTGTTTACTCTTTGGAAGAAGAGATGTGTGGCTTCTTTTTCTTCTTCTTTTTGATGACAGGAGTCAAACTGCCGCTGAGGACTGCAGTTGTCACCCACAATGTAGTCTCATAAGTGAGGTCACATTTGTGCAGACTCCCTGGGTGTTTGTGGCTTCCTGCAAGTTCCTTCAGAAAGCTCAAGGCAACTGTCCCTTAATCCCAGAGAGCGCAGAGCTAGGGCATTTGCACACTGCGCTCCGTTGGCGTGTGAGGGTAGACGTCTTCATCCCGTAGAAAGAATGCCTGGGCTACCGACATGGAGGTTAGTTCTCACCATCATTGGAAGAACACAGACCGATTTCTAATTGGTCACAGCTTTGGTGAAAGATTAGCTATGAGATTGGATTTGTCAAAATTTATGTGCTAGTTACCGCTAACGTGGCGGCATGTGAGGAAGATCAGGGTCATTCGTAGTGACTTCATTTGATTCGTACAGATGAATTACAGCATTTTTCCTGTGCTGAGAAACTAGATATTTTCTCATAAATTTCCATCAACTCTTTAAAAAGTTTAACCTTCATTTTAAGCCTAGAGATGGCATAAATCAGAACGGTGAGGTATGGGCGATGGTAGCTGTGTCACGGCAAGGTCTTAATGAAATAGAGCCTGGGAGGGGCTGCTGAAGAGAGATGACTGAGGAGTGTGCCCTTCAGCAATTTTTTAATCAATCAATATCCAAAGATCACTTATTTATCAATAATAATAATTATCATTAGCAGTGCCCTGCAAATATATAGCATTCAATGCAGTTGAACTAAATTGAGTTGGATTTACAGAGAGAATGAGACTTGACCCGAAATGATTTTAACTTTTGATTGAGAACAAAGTATTTTATGTTTCAGTGTTCTGTGTAAGTAGGGAGGCCAGGGCAAGCCCAGGGGTAGTTGAATAGTCCTATTTCTTAGCTTTACTTTTTTTTTTAAAAAAATAAAACTGTCACCCTACATACCCTTAAGTGAAAAATATTCACATCTTTGCCTCATTTTTCACGTCCTTTACCCAGACTGGTGCCTTAGTTTCTTTTCAGTAACTCCTAACCCTGTCCTGAGGGCTTTAAATAACCCCAACAAGCCTCACTAAGTCCCTAGAGAGGGGCTATTATTACAAAGTATTGCTAATACTCCATACTGTAGCTTACACATTGCCTGCTGTACAATTTGATTACTAGTTAATTAGGATTCTGTTTAATTTGATCAGAACCTCTGGAATTAAATCTTTTTATATTAAAAAAATTACAAAATTTGATTGTTCCAAGAAAAGATTATTAGAGTGCCAATCAGGTAGTTAGAAAAAATTGTCATCAAATAATAAGACTAATCTTATAAACTAATTGGAAAACAGCCAGAAAAGCATAGTCGTCTAAGATTGTTCTCAAAGTACGCCTCCGGAGAACCGAAAGCCTTTGAAAACCTTCTTAATGGTTTCTTGGGCTGACCTCTTATAGCTCGGATATTTGTAATAAAACACTGGCTACATATTTATTGTTGGTATGAATTGGAAATTTACTTGTGATATTTAATAAAATAAAACCTAGGGATAATTACCATTGTGTTAGCTCATTCAATGATACTATTTATTCACTTATGTGTGCATGCATGCCTTTATTTATTTTTGGGCAGGCAGCATCAGTTGACAGAGACTAGGTCAGTCCTGAAAGGCTTTCTGGAACCTCCTCTGTTGTGCAGAATTGAATCGTTCATCTGCTAGTGTTTGGGCAACCAGATCATCCATTTCTTTTCTTCTTTTATATGTCACTGTATATAAGATTGTAGGTTAGAATTGATGCCATTCATTTAGAGTACATTGAGAGGAAATGGCATTGGAAGCATCCATTAGTGAGTTTTAAAATTGTTTCTTAGCAAATCTGTCTCACCTCCGTCTGGCTGGAGCAGTTGAGCAACAGGGAGAGGACTGTGGCCCGAGCCAGAGGGTTTGGTTGTCTCAGTCACTCACAACTGGGCAGCTCCACCATGAGATGACATGATCATGAATCTACATTCTGTTTTCACAAAATATGACTGATTTTGGGACTTTTAAGTACATGTTACATGTTATTAAGTAAATGAGAAATGCCATATGGAGCATTACAAAAATGATGAGGAAACCTCTAACTACTGCATAATATACTTGAGCACTTAATCTAATATGCTGTGTTCAGTTTTCTTGTGGAATTTCGTAGACTTAACCAGTCTTGCTTCTTCTCTACACTATTGTGTTTTTGTTTGTTTGCTTGGTTAGTTGTTCTCATGAAAAAGTCTTTTACCTCAGATAAAGACCCCTATTAATCTAACTAGTTCAGAGAGTTATTTTCTTTTTAAAAAATTTTTATTGATACATAATAGTTGTACATATTTTTGAGGTACATGTGATATTTTGATAAAAGCATACAATGTGTAATGATAAAATCTGGGTAATTAGGATATCCATTATCTCAAATATTTATCATTTCTTTGTGTTGGGAACATTCCAGATCTTTTCTAGCTATTTTGAAATATGTAATAAATTATTGCTATTTGTAGTCATACTATTGTGCCAGTGAACATAAGATCTTTTTCCTTCTAACTAACTGTATTTTTTGTACCCGTTAATCAACTCTCCTTTATCTTCCCTCCACCCCCCGACCCCACTACCCTTCCTACCCTCTGGTAACCAACATTCTATTCACTACCTCCATGAGATCAATTTTTTTTGGCTCCATATGAGTGAGCACATGGGATATTTGTCTTTCTGTGTCTGGATTATTTTACTTAACATATGTCCTATGGTTCCATTGATGTTGCTGCAAATGACAAGATTTCATTCTTTTTTTATTGCTGAATAATATTCCATTGTGTATATATACCATTTTTCTCTATCTCTTCATCCACTGATGAGCACTTACACCGATTGCCTGTCTTGGCTGATGTGACTAAAGCTGCAAGAAACATGTGAATGCAGATATATCTTTGATATACTGAATTTTTTTCTTTTAGATATATATCTAGCAGTGGAATTGTTAGGTCATATGGTATTTCTATTTTTAGTTTTTTGAGGACCCTCTATATTATTTTCCATAGTGTCTGTACTAATTTACGTTCTCACCAACAGTGTAGAAGCAGTCCTCTTTCTCCATATCCTTGCCGGCATTTGTTATTTTCTGACTTTTTGATAGTAGCCATTTTATCTGGGATGAGATGATATCTCATTGTGGTTTTGATTTGCATTTTCCTAGTGATTATGATGTTGAGCATTTTTTCATATACCTGTTGGCCATTTGTATGTCTTCTTTTGAGAAATGTCTATGCAGATTTTTTGCCCATTTTAATTAAAAACATCGTTTTTAATCAGCTGAAGTTAAGATTCCTTTTGCCCATTTTTAAATATAATTATTTGTTTTTTGCTATTGAGTTGTTAGAGTTCCTTATATATTCTGGTTATTAATCACTTGTTGAATGGATAGTTTGCAAGTATTTTCTCTTATTCTGTGGGTTGTCTCTTCACTTTGTTTACCGTTTTCTTTGCTGTACAGAAGCTTTTTAGCTTGATGTGATCCCATTTGCCAATTTTGGCTTTGATTGCCTGTGCTTTTGAGCTCTTACCCAAGAAATCTTTGACCAGATCAATGTCCTAAAGTGTTTCCCCAACGTTTTCTTCTAACAGTTTAATAGTCTCAGTTCTTACATTTAGGTCTTTAATCCATTTTGATTTTTGTATATGGTGAGAGGGGCCTAGTTTCATATGGATATCCAGGTTTCCCAAAAGACTCTGTCCATTCCCCAATGTATGTTCTTGGAATTTTTGTCAAAAATGAATTGGCTGTACGTGCATGGATTTATTTCTCTATTCTGTTCCATTGGTCTATGTGTCTGTTTTTATGTCAGTAGCATGCCATTCTGATTTCCATAGTTTTGTAGTATATTTTGATGTCAGGTAATATAATGTGATGCTTCCAGTTTTGTTGTTTTTTTTTCTCAGGATTTCTTTGACTATTTGGGGTCTTTTGTGGTTCCATATGAATTTTAGGATTAGTTTTTTCTATTTCTGTGAAAAATGTTATCGATATTTTGATAGGGATTGTATTGACTCTGTAGATTGCTTTGGGTCAGAGAGATATTTTCTATTGCTTCAGTTTTCTTTCTTAGTGAAACCTGACAGTTTCCCCCCACCTCTCAAAAACAACGTGCTTTGTTTTATTCCCTTTTTTATTTCTCATCAAAATTTTACCTAAGAAAAAGAAAAAGAAAGATATTTTTCATGATCGTAGGATGATATCTTGGAACTTCTGTAGATTATTATTCTTAAGAAATTGATATTTTTAACATTGCTGCTAAACTGTGTAATATTATGGCTTTGGGGTGTATCTGTCTCACTGGTCAGGTCTTGGAAATTACAAGAATAAACATCCACTACCACAATAGTGGAAGATTAATAAAAGATTCTATCAATAACTGAGTATAAAAGAAAGTTATCTCATGTATCAATTTTGCTGGACTCTGTGATATACAGTAAGCTTCTTAATTACTAATAATATATCAATAATAATAATCTTAAAGCTAACATTTATTGAATACTTACTATGTGCTATGCACATTACGGGGCTTATACAATTTAATCTTTAAGGTGATTCTGTAAGATAAGTAGTATATTATCTTCATTTTATGGATGAAATGGTGACTTGAAGAAGTTAAGTGATTGTCCAAGGTCATGCAGTTTTTAAGTGGGGATTGGAATTCAGGTAGATTGAATCCAGACCCTGAGCTATTTTGCACATCACATGCATATCAATCTTCAAATGGTTAATA
>CAUYRT010064863.1:0-14504 GCA_963574885.1 Lepilemur ruficaudatus | reverse complement strand
AGAATGGGGCCCCGGGCTCTCCTTGCTTGTAAGGTTTCAGTTGAGTAGTCTGGCGTTATTCGGATTGGCTTTCCCTTGTATGTTACTTGCTTCTTTCGCCTTACAGCTCGTAGAAGGGCCTCTTTAGTTGATATTTTGGTCAGTCTGATGACTGCACGTCGTGGTGTCTTCCTGTTTCCATTGTATCTCGCAGGAGTCCTTTGAGCTTCTTGTACTTGATATCTAGGTTTTGGGCAAGGTCTGGGAAGTGTTCCTCTATTATATCTTCAAATAGCTTATCCAACCCTTGCGTGTTTTCTTCTTCCCCTTCCGGAATCCTCATAACCCTCGATCCCTGTCAATTGTTGGTGAAAGAATTCAATAAGGATTTTTGTGTTGCTCTTTTTAAATAGAAAATATATATGGTTTAAGTAAAGCCTTCAGACTAGCTCCATGCCCTTCTTCTATTTGTAATTTTGCTTCATTTGTATTAAAACTCGCTTTCATTTATATTTATATTAGTTATTGGGTACTTACTTTGTTAAAGATATTCTGTCAGTCCCATTGTGAAGAAAAGTTTTGTGATTGCAATACAATTACTTCCTTAAAAAATCATAAGTGGATTTTTGGTTTATGAAATAATTTTATTTTTCAATGAAACACATTTCTGAATACTTAATTGATTTTCTACATGGAAATCTACTTCCCACCAGGCTGAAACATTTTCCTTCTTTAGAATATAAATAATTTAACCTCATGGCTCCAACAGTCTTGATAACTGATTCCTTAGCAGATAGTGCATCTCTGATCTGAGGCCATTATACAGAAGGCCATAGGGAAGCCAAAACTGTAAGATCAGGTATTTACAAATACCTCATAGCTTTAGCATCCATTGTTGATTGTTGTCTAGATCCATCACTTAATTTTGGATGCAAAATGGTGATTTGTTTTTTTCCTTATTAAAATTTGTTGCAAACAAATCTTATAGAAAAGTAGGAAGTATAGTGCAGAAAACTGTTTTTCCTGTACTTTTGAAACTTTGCTGATCATGTGATGCCCAACCATTTCCTAATATTTTCATGTAAATTTCTTACAAACTAGGGAATTCCCCTGTATAACCACCATGTAGCCATTAAAATCAGCAAATTAATGTTTACACATTATTAGTGTCTATTCTCAGACCCCATTCAAGTTTTGCCATGTATCTCAATATTGTCCTTCAGAGCAAAAGTATCCACTTAAGGATTATGCATTGCCTTCAGTTGACATGCTTCTTTGGTGGCCTCTGATCTGGAGCAGTTCCTCAGTTCTTCATTGGCCCCCTTGCCCTTGGCTGTTTTGAAGATTATAGGCCACTTATTTTGTAGTATGTCCTTCAAGTTGTGTTTGTCTGTATTTTGTAATGATTAGATTTAGGTTATGCATCTTTGGCAGAAAGATCACAAAAGTGACATTGTGCTCTTCTTGCTGCATCTTACCAGGTAGCTCATGATTTTGATTTGTATCATTTCTGATGGTATTCACTTTGACCACTTGATTAAGGTGGTGTCTGCCAGGCTTTTCCACTGTGAAGTTATTCTTTCTCCTTTTGTAATTACTTAGTATTCTGTGGACAGGAACTTTGAAACTATGTAAGCATCCCACCCTTTGTGAAATAATTAATTGATTAATTTATAGCAGTATGGAGCCATAGTCTCCTATTTTATTCATTGGGTTATAATCCATTACTGTCATTTTTACTTTGATGCTTAAATGATTTGGCCAGTCACAGTCCCTTGAAAGTTGGCTCTGTGTCCTTTTGACACATCTCTATTATTCCTTGAGCACCTACCTACTTTTTGATACCACAAGATGATCCAGGTGTATTTTGACCTTTCATTGATCAACTTTGGAATCAGCCATTACTCCAGGAAGTCCTGGTTCCTTTTTGTGGAAATTAGTACCAAGATCTGGACACATGGCATACCCATTGCTGTGGATATGTCACTGTTCCCAGCCCCTTTCAGTGGACACAGCTGCATACACACATACATACATACATACCTACATGCATATATACACAGCTATTTCTATATCTCTTTCAATATATTGAAAATCACCCCAAACTTCCATTGTCATCTAATGTCATAGGACTTGTTCTAGTTTTTCCCTAACTTTCTTCTCAAAGAGGTATCTCTTTATTTTTAATTGACCAAAAAAGATATATATTTATCATGAACAGCATGTTGTTTTGAAATACAATTGGGGAAAAGCTAAATCAAGTTAATTAACATATGCATTACTTTACATACTTAATTTTTTGGGGGGGTAAGAACACTTAAATTCTATTCTGTTAGCAATTGTCAAGAATATAATACATTATCTATGGTCACCACATTATACAATTAATCTCTTGAACTTATTCCTCTTATCTGACTGAAATTTCATATCGTGTGACTAACACCTGAGAGATATTTTAAAGAAAATTATTCCTCCTGTCTGTACCCAATTGTTCATTGCCTCCATAATCCCCTTCCTGTGCAGATGCTCTCCTCCCCACTCTTGGGCTCCAACATATTCACCAGTCTGAGCACCTGCCTGGATACCTTCTTTATCCTGCCCTGGCTCTGACACCCCTTGCGAGGCCATCCTTCCACAAGAACACCAACTTTGTTATCTAGAATACTATTTGTACAAGAAAAGAAGAAAATGTGTTTAATTTTTTCCCCTTTATTCATCATTCTTCAGAATAAAGAGTTGGTACTCTAGCAATATTCAATGGTGGCCAAAGAGTTTGTTTTTTTTTTTTAGAAAATATAATTATGAAATCCTAGAATTTTGTTTTACATTTGAGTTTGATATGTCTCAATTTATTGTTGTCATTATTCCTTTTGATATTTAAATTGTTTCATTTTTTGGACAACGTGAGTCCCTTTATGTTGGCTCTTATGTATGTCCTTTTGACATTGACCCCACTAGTCTTTGATAGCTTTTTGTTTTCTGGTACAGCAATATGATCCAGTCTATGGTACATAATTTCTGTTCCAGATATGAAATTGACCAAAAAGCCTAGTCAGAAACAATTAGAAAACACAATCTGGACACTAGGGGTATTTATTGCTACAGGGTAGTCATTACTTCTAGGCCTCTTCAGGGGACAGAGTTAAGAAATATATAGAGGTCATTTTTTAAGAGTGAAATATCATGAATTTCTACTGATATCTTCAGTTCAAATTTAGAATTTACAAGAACCTGGAGTTAGCCAATCTTGAGATTATGTCCTTTGGGTTGCCAAGTCTGCCCAAGACTCCTGACAGCAGCCACACGTTTGGAGGTCCCCAGGACCACCCTGAGTTCAGATCAACTGGCTATAAATTCAGAGTTCCCATCAACTCCTTCAGATTTGAAAATTTTTCAAAATGATTTACAAAACTCAAGAAAGTTTTATACTTATGATTACAGTTTTATTATAGCAAAAGTACAAATTAGAACCAGACAAAGGAAGAGACACCTAGGGAGAAATCTGGGACTGGAAGAGTTCCAAATATGATGCTTCTGTGTCCCCAGGGACACGTCACTCTCTCAGCATCAATGTGTGACAATGCATACATACAGTATTGCCAACCCAGGAAGCCCGCCTGAACTTTGGTGTCTAGAGATATTATTAGGATTTTATCAGGTAGGCATAACTGATTGAATCATCACCAACCTGGTTGAAGTCAATCTCCAGCTCCTTTCCCTCCATGGAGGTCAAGCTGATATTATATGTCTCAAAGCCTCAACCAAAAGCACATGGTCTTTCTGGTATGGCCAGTGTCAATCCTGAGTCATCTCATTAGTGTAATCTATCTAGAAGCCTACTCTAAGTCACATGGTTAGAATAAACTGTAAGTGTGGTCTGAGGGGCCTACCATGAAGAGTGAAGGCACTCTCATCATTTGGGAAATCCCAAGGATTTAAAGATTACCTCTCAGGAGTTGGAGCAAAGGCCAGATCTCTCTATGGGTAAACCTAATTTTTTACTACACAACAAGGTTTTACTTAACATTTTTGTTTTATATTCACATCCATTTTATGCTTCAATTCAGAGATACAATTAGCCCTCATTCAAAGAACTAAGGAGTCAGGAAATGCAAGAGGGCCACCAATGAAATGTTAAAACAAAAAAATGAGGCCACAAACAAGTGTCATAATTTATTGTATAACATATAAGTGCCTGATTGGTATGAATGAGAATGGCCATAATGGTTTAATGGAAAAAGCAGATTAGGATAAGCTGGACTGTTGTAACAAATGGAACCCCAAATGTAATGGTTCAACATATTAGAAGCCAATTGCTTGCTCTTGTAACAGTCCAGGGGCTTCTTGTTTAACAGGGGGATTCAGTTCCACACAGTCATCAAGAATCCAGGCTAGTGGCAGAAGTTCCAGCTTTAACACATGGATTCCAAAACTGATCTAAGTAGCAACATCCCAGTGTTCTGGTAATAGGAAAGAGCATGTAAAGTGCTTTCTGCAGGTTATTCCTGGGAGGGGCTCGTACCATTTCCATTTCTATACTATTGGCTGGTACTCATTCTTAAGGCCTCAGCTGACATTAAGGGAGACAGAAAAATGTGGTAAAGTTATATTCCTAGCAGAAAACCAGCAATTAATTTGGTGGTCAGTTGACAATCTGTCACACAGGACTTGAATTGAATTGTGAAGGTGAAATATGATTTGGGAGAAAAAGGGAAAATAACTTTGGGAAAGTTGGAGATACAGGGAGCAAGGAAAACAAGAGCTAAGTCACACAGTTGTGAAAAATATATTGTCTGTAAGAGCTAGTGATGTGAGTCAATGGTTTGTTCCTTGATTAATATGGATTTTTAAGCATTTTCTTACAAATCAGTTTTTCCAGCTGGACTATAACCTTCTAGCACAATATGTGGTGTGTAGTGGGTGTCCAATTACTGTTTATAAAACCAGGATGTTAATTTGGATTACTTAAACACTTAGTGTGAATCAGAACAAAGCTCCCTTTAAGATATAATTTATCTGTAATTTTCAGGACACATAATTTATGAAAGAGATCTAATCATCCACTCTAATACATGGTTTTTTTTCAAGAAGAGACATTAGGCACATTTCAAAGTTATCTTACCTTGAGCTTATAACTGCTGGCTATCTTTTCATGGTGTTTTTTTGCTCTTCTGTTAATATACACTGAATTCACACCTTTATGAGAGAGGTCAAGATTATCTGCATATTCTTGACAGAGACAGAAATAAATTTTATTTACTGAAAACACAGGTATCATATTTATCTGTAGAGAAGTAAGATACCTTTAAAATAGTTAGACTATTAATAAAGCTACTCAAAAGACAAAAAACATGGAGAATATGAGAAAATGGTAAATGATTATAGAAATATGTGAGAGAAAAATATCTTATCCTTTTTCTTATTTTTTTTATCTAGCTAGAAGATGAAAAATTATTCTGAATGAAAGTGGTTGTTTTACATACCACTATTTTATGTTTACTGATATGAGTATTTTTATTCATATTCAGTGTACAGAATTTAATAGTAGGGCATAACAACACTAATAATTTGTAGTCTGCATACATAGCTTCCCTTACTTCTTAAGGGTCTACAAGTATGTAGGAGAAGATATTGCCAGGGAGAGGATGACTGAAAAAAAATTTGTGTGTTGCTTGCTTTGTGCATGTGATTGAATTCATTTATGAATGGGGAATTTCATTTGGGCTGAAAACTTTGAGCCCCTATATCCCTCTGAACCACTTATGCTGGAAGAGGCAGGATCTCCTCATTGTCTGAAAGAGCCAGGCTTGCCCTGCCAAAAAGTTTTTTTTTTTTTTTAATTTTATTGGGGGAAAACTACAAAACATTTACAGTACAATGTTTACAGTCACAATTTGTAATGAGCTGATTTCCCAAAATATATTACCACTCAAGTGGACTTACCTTGTTACATTCAAAAACCTATTCTGTCAATGAACTTCCAAAAAGCTTTTTGATGACACTATTTGTTTTCTTACAAGGAGGTGCTTAATAACACAAGACTTCCTCTCACCAAGGCTGAATTGACAAATGCTACTGCCGTGTACCCAACAGAGATCCTTATTTCAGAGACAGGGTCAAGTAGCCACTCCAAGCTCACTTAGTATAAGGTTCTTTGCAAAATCCCTGTTTCATTGTCTAAGCAGAAGTGCTGGAGGGGCTACAAATGCCTGGGTCCTAAATAGCAACCTCCATATAGAAATCACACAGTTTTTCTTCCACTGGTGGTAGTATTGGTGGACTGGGGTTGAGGGGGTGTTGAGTTGTGTTGGTGTCATAAATCTGTGAGGCTAAACAATTTAAGCTTGAGGTTTATTAGTTTTTAGATTAGAAAGGAAACACTTTGAAGTCAGTGCTGGATTGCACTTTCTTGCCCAGGACTCAATAAACCTGGTCAATTTTGTCAAGTTTTATTTCTTTCTCTTAAAAATGCTCTCATTTTTCTGGTTGTATCCATTTTTTCAGAGTTTATAACACTTAATGATATTCTAAAATCTTGAAAATTGCAATTTTGAAAATCAAGCTAACAATTTCTGATGGTCCTTTAAACTTTTTTTTTTTAAATTATACTGTCTTTGGTAATATATTTTAAATTACACACCACATAACAGACTATTAATAAAGAATGGGCTGTACAAACTGGATTCTGCCCTTGTTCTGAGGCAGGAAGGATCAATTTTACACTTGAATGGGATCGATGTGAAGGAAGCAGGATGGCCCCTTCCAGCAAAGTGTGGAACTTTCCACTGCTGCCTACTAAGCAAGACCTGAGAATCCCTTCAGCCAAAGCCCTAATATTCTTGCCACACTCATTTTTCCAATTCCTTCCTTCCTTCCTTCCTTCCTTCCTTCCTTCCTTCCTTCCTTCCTTCCTTCCTTCCTTCCTTCCTTCCTTCCTTCTTTCCTTCTTCCCAGTATTATGGAGCTACAAATGCTTTGGTTACATATATTGCCTTTGCACCACCTGACAAGCATGCCCATCCTCCAGATAGTGCACCCTGCATCCATTAGGTGTGGATTTATCCATCCCCTCATCCTCTCTCCCACCTGCCCTACACCCTATGAATGTTACCTCCCATGTGTGCACATTAGTGTTGATCAATTTAATAGTGAGCACATGTGGTGTTTGTTTTTACATTCTTGTGATACTTAAGAAGAATGGTTTCCAGTTCCATCCAGGTCATTACAAAAGATACTAGATCACCATTTTTTTTATGGCTGGGTAGTGCTCCATGGTATACATATACCACATTTTATTAATCCACTGATGTATTGATGAGCACTTGGGCTGTTTCCATATCTTTGCAGTTGTGAATTGTGCTGCTATAAACATGCAGGCCCAGATGTCTTCTTTATAGAATGTTTTTTTTTTCCTTTGGGTAGATGCCCGGTAATGGGACTGCTGGATCAAATGGTTGTTCTACTGGAAGCTCTTTGAGGTATCTCCATATTACTTTCAACAAAGGTTGTGCTAGTTTGCAGTCCCACCAGCAGTCTATGAGTGTTTCTATCTCTCTGCATTCCTATAAACATTTATTGTTTTGGGACTTTTTGATAAAGGCCATTCTCACTGGAATTAAGTGATATCTCACTGTGGTTTTGATTTGCACTTCCCTGATGATAAGAGATGTTGAGCATTTTTTCATATGTTTCTTGGTCCTTAGTTTATCTTCTTTTGAAAAGTTTCTGTTCATGTTCTTTGCCCACTTTTTAATGGGATTGTTAATTTTTTTTTTTTTTTGCTGATTTTCCTGAGTTCTATGTAGATTGTAGTTATCAGCCCTTTATCAGATGTATACCATGCAAATATTTTCTCCCATTCTGTAGGTTGTCTATTAGCTCTAGTGATAGTTTCTTTGTGCGGAAGCTTTTTAATTTTTTCATGTCCCATTTATTTATTTTTCTTGTTGCTGTGATTGTTTTTGGGATCTTCTTCATAAATTCTTTGCCTGGGCTGCTTGGGCCAGAGTTGGGAAATGTCTGTGTCCGGACGAGCAAGATGGAACCTGAGGGGTTGAGGCCCCCTGGGGAGGACAAAGGCACTTGGTGGATATAGAAGCAATATGGCACCTGCCATCAGGCTCAGGTCTGTGGGGTGGGAGGCCCCCATGGTGAGGGGCTGGGAGCTCGATGCCCTGTCTGCAAGAAGCTCTCTGCTCACTGGCGGCAGCAGACTTGGGCTCAAGTCGGCAGAGTGTGTCTCCAGCAGCTCAGGAGCCCACCAACAGTCTGAATGTGAGGGAGGGGGTGTTAATCGGTCCACCTACCCTTCTCGCTGGTCTCCAAGCCTCTTGGGGCTTAATCCCTGCTGATGTCTTTCTCCTTCCAGTTCTGCTCTGCAACCTTTTCCCATGGAATCTCTTATAGGTTCAAGTACCCTTTCTCAGACCCTCTTTCATCTATGTTTGTCCGTCTGCTTGTCTTTTTTCCTTCATCTAAAACTTCTCCTTTTTATAGAGACGGTCTGGTTGGTGTGGTGGTATCTTTGGTCTGCCGTCTTGCCCTCCAATTTATTTCTGTCTGGCCCCCTTTTCTACCACGTCTTCAGCATAGCATACTCTCATGTCACTTCACAAGAAACAGAAACTGAAAATGGTCCTTCAAACTTTATATATTTTTTGACATACAGGTGAACTTGGTATGGCTCCCTTAATAGCTGCCGTTTTATATGCATAAACTTGAAATGCCTGACCACTAATGGTGAAAGCCTGGAGCTATTAAAGGATAAATTGCACTTATAGCTCTAGTCAGAGACCAGTGCTTTCATTGTGCATACCAACAGAAGTTTGCAGCCTCTTAGAAACTGCATACTTCCTAAACGTATTTTACCAGGAACAATTCTCTTGTAGCTCATATTTTAGAGATTTGTACAGGTCATTGATCTCTAACTTTAATGTATTCTTCTGGACTAAATTGATGCCAGATAGAGTATTGATAAAGGTCCAAGTAAAGTGGCTCCAACAGTGGATGAACAATATATCCCCGAGTGCAAATGTCCTGATAACAAGTAAGAGACTCTATATTCCCGTACAACCACTTACGGTTTTCCACAGAGACATTGTGCTCTTAGTCTTCTGTTCTTTTTGCCTGAAATATCCTTCCCATATTCTTTTTGTTTTTTGCAGTTTCCATCCCATGGAACGCACTCCCTAATGTCTCTAGTCTGTAGTAGGTGTTCATGCAGTGTGCTCTCATAGTGAGTATCTTGTATCTATTTTGCAGTTGACTACCCCACAAAATTATATGGTCCTTCAGAGAGGGGACTGTGCTTATCTAGATCTGAGTCAGTGTAATCATCATGAATATCGTCTTTGTTGTCTGTGAGACTTGGGTTCAAATTCCAATTTTGCTATTCATAAGATGTATGGCCCTGAATGAGTTATTCATACTTTTTGAGTTTCAGTTTCTTCAGT
Source organism: Lepilemur ruficaudatus (assembly GCA_963574885.1). Lineage (NCBI taxonomy): Eukaryota > Metazoa > Chordata > Mammalia > Primates > Lepilemuridae > Lepilemur > Lepilemur ruficaudatus. The sequence continues at coordinate 5,073 of CAUYRT010064863.1, read as the reverse complement.
TGCAAAATGAGAAAAAATAGTATTAACTAACATAAGTGTTTTGAGGATGAAATTATGTACTATATACAAAGAACTTAGCACAGAGCCTGGAAGCTATTACATACTCAATAATTGTTATAGAGTATTCACAAGTGTAGAATAAATCTTTCAACTCCCATATATAACTATTGAACTTGGATACTTAACAAAAGTAGAACAATGTAATTATCTTGGATTATTGACCCACAGGAAAAAAATGTTAATCACGGAGCAAGAAACAATTAAGGGCAATAAGTAATATTTGACTATCAGTGTTGGTTGCTATGCTATGGCAAACATTACCCACTCAAAAACCACATTTGAGCAAGTTACAATGTTGATATAAATATTATTTTCAAACTACTGAAATTGAAGATTGTTATCAGTTAGGCTGGCCTGATTAATAAGGCTATCACCAAGAAAATAAAGTCCAAGCTAATGTTTATGACACAAATTGTTTTTCATGCTCTTTCTTCTGTCTTCTTTTCCTAAACTAGCTCTCTGTGAGCTCCATTCCACAGTTTTTGTCCTCTGTCATAAGCAGTTTTATTGCAAACACCTTCATCCAGTAGTTTTCAGTCCTCCCAATTTACTGGGCAAATAGTTCTCTTTCAAGATCCAGATTAAAAGTTATTTCTGCTGGTAAGAAGTTTCTGATAATCTAAAATATAATTTACCATTTTGTTTTTTTGTGTTCCCACCATACCCAGTAGATTTTTCTGGCACATTTCTTCACAGGGATAGGTCCCTATAGACTGTAAACTACATGAGGGCAGACCTTGACATACAGTAGTGACTCACTATATGTTTGCTAAGCAAAAGAACAAATAATATAGTATTCTAAGTATATTTAAGGGAAAAGTAGTAACTATAATGCTTACATTTCAACTTCACTTGTTTTCCATGTGCATTAATATGCAATTATCTATTTGTTCTATTTTCAGAAAAGTCCTTAAGTTTTTAAATATGCATTTTGAAAAATAGGTCAGTGTACTAGACTTAAATGACCTGGGAAGGTAATTTTTAAAGGAGTTGCAAGAGTGTGCTTATAACATTTAAGGATCTTTTATTTTAATGGAGACCTTATTCTCTCTTAAACATGACACATTGTCCAGATGAGTAATGTAATAAAATATTAGAAGAGTGAAAATGAAAACAGAATTTCCATGCCAGGGGAACTGGCCAGTATCCAATTGTCTATGAAGTCACTTTGTATAATTTGGACAATATAAGGACTCTGAATTATTATTTAGGACAGTGGTTCCAGCCAAATTAGATCAATAGTAAGAGTGACTTATTTTGAGCTCAGACTCAGGTGAACGCTGCCTGAGTGAGACCAATGGCAGAGCTAGAATATACTTATCCATCCTGCTCAGAATGACAGGCAACAAAATGGAGCCTTGTCTTAGCCTGTTTTGGTTGCTTCCTATTTCTCACTTGTGTTAGGGGTGTAGGAACCTTCTCCTGACCTATCTTATCAGTGCTCTCTGCCTTGATTGTATTAGGGAAGACGAGTTATGGTTGCCCTTCCTAAAACATTTGTGTAACTTCTGCCTGCTCCTCTGCTGTCCAAGGAATTGTTCAGATATAAAGATTGGGACCTCAATTGAGGTCCAGCCTCATTTGCAATCTGATATTGGGAAAGTTTCTTAAACCCCCTGAGGCACAGTTTAAGCCTTTGAAAAATGAAATTGCATCTCTTTACAAGGTATTTATAAAAAGAAAGTGGTAGAATGCACAAGAAAGCATTAAGTGAACTGCAAAACACTACGCAAAGGTGAGTTTAGTGTTAGAAATCTGTGCTACACTACGAGCACCAGTAGGGCACACACTGTGTCTTCTGCATCTCTAACTCCCCAGTATTTTTTTTTTGAATGGTGGTGTTGGTAGAGGGACATTGTCTGTTACCTCATGTTCAGAGATGGAATGTGAATATGGGACATGTTGTGTTGCAGTCCATTCAACTGGACATCCTTTGGGATATGAGTCTCTCAGTGGAGCCAAGTTTTCTGTGTAACTGAGGGTTTAGTCTTTTAAATATCAATGCTTCCCCAGTGTTTCCTGATAAAAGTATTTTTGAAATATATTTAATGGAGCAGGAGCTAGTGAAGAAGTAGAAATGGAGTACTTATTATGCATAGAAGGAAATATAAAATATATCCTGACTCTATCCGATTGCCTCATAAAGAACATGCTAATAATTTTTCTTTTTATTATTAATTCAAGGACATCATTATTAATATTAGTTATACTTTGCTATAACACTGATGACTTCAAAGAATATTGGGTTATTTGTCTTTATATCAAATAATTCCAAGTTGTTTTTCATTTTGAAATTTGATTTTTTTTTTAACAGTTTTTATTTCTTCCTCTGCTGTCACTTCTCTTTGCTATGGTAGAATGCCTACTCACTGTTTTTTCTATTTGCTGCCTTCTCATAGAAGTCAAGAAAGAGCCTATGTAGTCCAAATAAACCCACCTGTATTAGCAGAAGACATTCCGGGACTTAGAGTGCTCCCTAGGGAGACCTCTGACTTCCCCCCAGCTTGCCGAATACGCATAGCCTTGTTCCCACGGTGTGTCTCACGACAGTCAGGACTAATAATCAGGACAAGAAGCCAAAGTCTTCCAGGTCGTCACTAATGTCCTAACCTTTAGTCCTCTTCAGCTCCATCTCTTACCTCTTCCTCATTTTCTGAATCTCCTCCAATGTGCCCTCTGGAAGTCATGCTCAGTGAAAGAATCAAAGCTTGTCTGGGCCCGAAAGCATGACTCTCAGCTCAGACTGAAAAGAGAAAGAGTGTCCCTGCGCTTAATCAGGCTGAGAGGTCAGACAGGGACAAAGCCAGCTACAAAGCTAACAGGAAACAGTATTTCTGCAGAGGTCATGCAGCAACTGTAAAATGTCACAAGGATTCCCTCTTTGAATGATAATTGCTTAGGATGCCCAATTGCTAAGCCACCTTTGTCTCATGACAGCTCCTTGCTTTTCCAAATGCTACCACAGAAACAGCAAACCAACTCCCAACTGATTCCTGCTTCCCTTAGACTCTCCTCAGAATCCTTCAGCAGGAACCCCAGCCTTGCAAAACACATTTTCCTCTTCCCTCTTACTGAAAGCTGCATTCCGTGTTTCCTCTGGAGTGCCTTCCCTCACTGCATCAAGTCAATAAATCTGATTTTGTCAGACTGCAGGCTTGTTATTCCTGGTCTTTGGCTGATTAGGCTTTAACACCAATCACTGGCAAATTCCCCTTTGTCACTGAATGCTTTTCTGAACGTAACATTAATGTCATGCTCTAACTGAAGCTGAACACTTCTTCTGCTGCAGCCCTATTAAGTGGTGGCTGTATTTTCTTTCATGCATCCACTGAGCCAGTGGATGGATGGAGTATGTTTTCTTTGCTGCTTCCAAATCACTGCTTCTTCTTCTTCCTACAAATGCTAAGCTTTACGTCTTATTTTATCTGACTATATTTTTGTTCCCTTCTCTTCCTTGTTGCAATCATCTATTGCCACCATCTGCTCCACCTCCACTTCATAGATTTTATTCCCTGAAAATTTTGATTCCTGGCTCACTGACACTCTTTACAACCATACTGCTGTTATAATTCTTGGTATTTCAGGATCTGCATAGATGACACTTCTCACTTCTAATACCGTGGCCCCTCAGTTTCTTTATCTTCTTTTCTCCAATGATTTTTGTCCTCAGCCAACTCTAAATCATTCACTCCCTTGGCTGTGTCTTAGGCTCTGTCAGGATGTATAATTTAAATAGCTCCATAATCTCAATTTTAAGCACCCCTCTCTCTAAATAGCACCTCCTAGTTTTTTTCAGCTCATATCTCCTAATATTCCAATGCCCATAATCTCACAATCCTACCAAATATGATTCTAACCAGCATTTTAGTGCCTATAAGCACCTTCGTGTCTTCAATTCTCTCATTTTCTTTTGACTTAAATTACCTGGGTTATCATTATAATGACTTCTTACTTGAACTTGCAAAGCAAAACAACAATATTGTTTAAGTTAAAATCTCCCCCATGCTGTCTGCTCTCTGCACCTGGCTGGAGAAAAACACACAACCATGAGGTCTGATTTTATATTATTTTATGCTTTTTGCTTGACAAATTACTTTTTTATTTTGATAAAATATATGTAACATAAAATTTGCCATTTTAACCTTTTTAAAGTGTGCAATTCCTTGGCACTAAGTACATTCACATTGTTGTGCAACCATCACCACTCTCCATCCCTTGAACTTTTTCATCATCTTATACTGAAATCCATACCCGTGAAACAATAACTTTTCACTCTCCCCTTTCCACAACCCTTGGGAACCACGATTCTACTTTCTGTCTCTGTGGATTTGAATATTCTAGGTACCTCATATCTTATATAGTATGAATTATATCTATTTTATCATATAGTATTTGATCTATTGTGACTGGCTACTTCACTTAGCACATTATCTTCAATGTTCGTCTATATAGTAGCATGTGTTGGAATCGCATTCCTTTTTAAGACTTGTATGTGTAATATCAAACTTTGCTTTTTCATGCACAATTTCATTTTAAATTTGTGATCACTTATCTCCACAATGCTCCAGTGGACCCTCAATGCTGCTAGACTGTCTCGTTCCATTCCCAAGTCCATTTTACTCTCTCACTCTCAAAGACTATTAGTTCATACCTTATGCTATTATTATTATTTTTTATTTCAGCATATTATGGGGGTACAAATGTTTAGGTTACGTGTGTTGCCCTTCCCCCTTTCCCTCCCTCGAGTCAGAGCTTCAAGTGTGCCCATCCCCCAGACAGTGCGCATCGCACTCATTATGTATGTATATACCCATCCCCTCCTCCCCACTCCCATCTGCCCCACACCCATAAATGTTATTCCTATATGTCCACTTAGGTGTTGATCAGTGAAACCAATTTGCTGGTGAGTACATGTGGTGCTTATTTTTCCATGCTTGGGATATTTCACTTAGTAGAATGGGTTTCAGCTCTATCCAGGAAAATACAAGAGGTGCTATATCACTGTTGTTTCTT
>CAUYRT010064862.1:0-14430 GCA_963574885.1 Lepilemur ruficaudatus | reverse complement strand
AAGATATTAAAATGACAAGGTGGGAGTAGGGGAGGGAGCTGGCGAGAAGAGAGAAGGGGACATATTTAAAAGAAGCAACAACCACAAAATGTGGGAACTACATTGTTTAGATCTTGACTTAAGTGAACTGCAACAGGACACATTTAAGAAAATCAACGGGCCGGGCGTGGTGGCTCACGCCTGTAATCCTAGCACTCTGGGAGGCCGAGGCGGGAAGATCGCTCAAGGTCAGGAGTTCGAGACCAGCCTGAGCAAGAGCAAGACCCCGTCTCGACTATAAATAGAAAGAAATTAATTGGCCAACTAAAAACATACAAAAAAAATTGGCCGGGCATGGTGGCGCATGCCTGTGGTCCTAGCTACTTGGGAGGCTAAGGCAGAAGGATCGCTTGAGCCCAGGAGTTTGAGGTTGCTGTGAGCTAGGCTGATACCATGGCACTCTAGCCTGGGCAACAGAGTGAGACTCTGTCTCAAAAAAAAAGAAAAGAAAAGAAAAGAAAATCAACAACAGTAGAACATGGAGTAGGCCTTAAATAATATTAGAGAATTATTTGTTAATCTTATTAAATATCATATTTCCACTGTGGCTATATTAGAAAATGTTCTTACTTTTTTGGGAAAGGCATGCTAAACTATTCAGGAGTGAAATGGCATAACGTTTGTGTTTATTTTCAATTACTCCAGGCGAAAATAAGAAAAGGTGCGGTAAGGTGGGGTGACAGGGGTGGGGAAAAAAGATAGCTGAATGTTGACAATCATTAAAGCTGTAGAGGAGATACAGGAGTATGCTGCACTATTCACTCTACTTTTTTGCATGTTTGAAAAATTTTATAATAAAATTTTAAAGAAAAATTATTTTCCATTTTTTATGATTTTTTTCCCATTCTGGGAAAGAATGGTAACATTGAAGACTTTATAATGTGTACAAAATGGTTCAATTATAAATTTAAAACACAACTCTGAATTTTTTTGTAATTAAATATGAAGTATGGAGCAATTTAGAACTTTAAGTGTGAAAAGAAAAGAATGCTCATTATTCCTTCCTTAATGCATGTCTACCATTCAGTGATACTCATGTTGTGTAAACACAAAGTAAATGATGGAAGAATATGTTTTCTTTAATGTAATAAAATACCATTATTTTGTTTGTGAGGAAGGGATTGTATCTCAGACTTCTTGCTCCAAGATGACACTGTCCAACATCATTCAAATTCTAGCCCAATCTACTTTTTAACTGAAACTCCCCTTAAAATATGCAGAGAAAACTTATATTTTCATAATTTATATGTTGCATATCAATTTCCAAGAATGGATTTTCTGACTATATATTTGTATTGGTTTTTACAAATCTAAAGGCATGATCAAATTGCAGACTGAGATTAGTCTGTGTTTGAATACTTTGAGTTTTTAGATAGAATGCCATAGTGTTGACTAGAAACATCATTGGTATCAAATTTGGAAGAGAGAATGGAAGATGAAGGATACCGAGTGTCATTGGATCCACACGTTTGAGCAGAAGGAAAGCGTCACTACTTTGGGTATGGCATTCAAGGTTCATGAGCCTTGAGACAGAGTAGGCTCTTCCATTATTAAGTTGTTCACTATAATGGAGATAAATTAATATTCTCCTTCCCAAACCAAGGATCTTTTCTAAGATTCCATTTCTTCCTGTGTTTTGATACAGTTTATACTCTTGAGCAAACACTAGCTGTAACTTGAAGCATACATCTTTTCTTCAGCTTTGAATTTATGGCTTCTACTCATAATCATATAACTTTTGATGGTCATATATTTATAATAAATGAGGTCTTATAGGATAGATTTTAATGATTTGGGGTTTACAGACTCCACTGAGTATCTGTATCAGTCAGGGCCTAGTTGTAAGGAACAAAAACCAATTCTGCCCAATTTAAGCAAAACTTCAATTCATTAAAAGGATGTTGAGTAGTTCATAGAATTGTTGCGTATGGTGAATAACCAGCTTTGGGGTTAGGCAAGCAGGAAATATGTCCAAAATCTTTCTGCAGAATCAGTTTCAGTGAGGACATCCCTGCTGCCATCTCTGAGTATCCATGCTGAGGCTTTACTAATTGAATCACTATCACTGGGCACTGGGGCAGGACTGCTGTCCTTGTGACCTCAGGACTCACTCTTCCTGTGATTGCCACCACCATCAGAGGGTCCCCCACATACTCTGCATGGTTAGGTCTCTAGTTCCCAATTAGAGTTCAGGAACACTGGTACAGTAAGGGACAAGTGTTGACACTCTAGCTGCAAGGAGCGTGCAAAAGCTTTTGGCATTTTCACCTTCCCCAGTGAGAGGTGAACAAGACTCATATGGACGGGCTGTCAGATGTCATGCAGATAAAGGGGGGAAAAGGTATATATATGTGTGTGTGTGTGTATATACATACACACACAAACACGCACACACACACACACACACACATATATATCCAAACAAATCCTGGTATACAGTATAAAGCTTATAGAAAATTAGTTCTAATTTAGTTCTCCCTTTCTAAATCAAATATTTAGACTTAATATTTATATATCAGGTTGAGTTTTAGGTGAAAAGTATGGCCATGGGTGTGTATTCAAAATGAAAATGATTTCTATAAATAACTTCTTTCTCTTATGAGTTTATGTCTATAAAAATTGTCAATTATCATCATGTTAATAAAAGGACATTTTTATTATTATCCATGTATCTGCAATATTAATCAGGGCCCCATGCAGCCTGTCTTTAGCTGTGAGTCATATATGTGTGCGTATGTGTGTGCGTATATGCAATACAGCCATCCAAACTAATTTTAGATAAATTTTGATATTTTAGTCTCATCTCTCAAGAAATATTAAGGAAGATCTAATTCACAATCCATGACAGTACTTGTCTTCTCTCCTCTCCTTCCTTTCCTCTGTCTCTGAAATCCTCTAGATTCTCTGGAGTTATGATATCCAATAAAGTAGCCACTAGCCACATGTAGATATTTAAATTCAAATTAATTAAAATGAAATGAAATTTCAAATTCCTTAGTCACATTAACCACAGTCAAGTGCTCAATAGCCACGTGCAGCCAATGGCTGCCTTATTGGGCAGTGCAGACAGAGGACAAGTGAGCACCTGCAGACCTCAACAAACCACCAGACTGTTTCTGACACCCACCTATGCTGTGGCCTTGTCACTTGAATTTCCCCAGTTCTTAAAACGCAATAGTGGGCACTCTGCTTCAGCCCTCCCCTTTTATCTTCCACTTCTCAGTCCAGTTCCTTCTCTAGCATTTTTTTCTCATTTTACATCACTAATGGACCCAAGGACTGAGCTGACAAAGACAGAAAGTGCTCTAAGAGAGATGGAAGCATGGAGTCAGGCAGGGAACATTTACATGTTTACATCTCTCTTCATGATCACATCAATAATAACAATTACTATTGCTTACTAAATGCCTTCTGATGCACCCAGTATTTTTACTTAATACATTAATATTACTTCTAATGCTCATAATAACCCTTATGGGGAATTGCTTCAATTTTATTTTAAAAACAAAAAAACAGAAGTTCTGAGAATTTAAATCTTTTACCCACAGTCCTACAACTAGCAGAGGCTAGAGGTAGATACAGTATTTTTTAACCACAAGGCCCCTGCTCTCTCTGCTCCACTACCCTGAAAAGCAGATATTATATCTCTCCAAAGATATAATAGTGGACATCCCCATGGCAACATAAACAGATAAGAGCAAAATTCTCAAAATATCTCCCTTAGATACACTAAATGAGAAGTCTGCCACAAATACATTTTTGAATAAATGCTTTGAGCAAAGAAAAACCTACTTGATCGTGTCTCCAACATAGTCTGGCCACAGGCATTTTAAAGTTTCAAAATTCATTATAAAAACAACTAAGAAACACTTTCCATTTTGGATTTCAACAATACTTTCCAACTCTTCTTAGTTTGGCCTTTAAAATAAGTTTAAAATGTATAATCAAATAAGCAGATGGAAAAATGCCAGTTTTATCCCTCATTACTGGTAGTCTATGCAAAACCATCTGATTTTAATCTTCCCACTTGATTTGCCTCATGTTTTAAAAATTCATCCAGCTAGTGAAGAATAAATGCAAAACAAGTATAGCGTTATGTTCTAGGGCTTGCCAGAAATTCAAATGTAGACATTACCAGTTTGCTATAAAAATCGATGTAAAAAATGTTTTAATTCCACAAGCAGAAAAGCACAAATGCCCTTAAAATTCTTCCTTTAAAAAAAAAAATCACATTAAGAAAAAAGATTTTCCTCTTCTGGAACTTAAAGAGAGCCTGGTTTAGAAAAACAAAATAATACATTCAGAAGAGAATGGGGGGAGGTGGACTTTGCTAATCTCTCCATTTTCCTTTTCCCAGTTCCTCCTCACATTTCCATTTTGCCAACAGTAAAATTGTTTTTTTTTTTTAGAGTGCTAATTGGACCAGATTCTAGCCCAAAATATTGGTACTTATTTCTTACTGGCTTAGGAAGAATATGTGTATCACCAGACAGAATTCAACCCACATTAGTTAATCAAAGAATACAACTGTTTTATGTGTAAAGTGAATTTGGGGAATTATATTCACTAGTGCCTGAGAGCTCTTTACAAGAATGATATATGGTTTCAAATATTAACAAGAACTATCAAAAGGAGATAATATAATTTCCAAATACTCTATCTTGTTTTGTGATGAAAGTACAGATAAGATTTACTGAATCTTGCAAGATGAAGGAATGAATTTCTCTATTAAAAGTGAATTATCATGGAGCTAAGATAAGAAAAAGACTTTAAACACAACGAGAAGAGACTCTGAAAGTATTTTCAAGGTAGAAATGAATATTATCTTAGCTGTAGTTGCATCTGTAGACCTATATATTTTAATAGTCTTTTATATTTTTTAACCCAACTAAGAACTTGAAATATTTTCTAACTCTACTGCCCTGATCTTTTTTGCATTTAGCAAAGCATTAAATCCTCAGGATTTGTGAACAAGCTTTCTTAGAAGCTATGGAAGTGGTTCCAACAGTGTTCCAAAATTAGAAATAATAGGAGGCCACCAAACTGAAAATTCTGTCACTCTGCTTATTCTCTTCCCCTTTGCAAGTCCTACTCATATGTCACCTCCTCTCTTCTAGAAATCCACATTGAAAAGTGGCTTCTCCCTCCCTTCTATCTGACACCATCATATACACCAAGTCTGACTAACTCATGCAGAAAAGGAGTTTGTGTCAAGAATACTGAGGAGCTTAAGGCATAGAAATTGACCAGAATGCTAGAAAGTCATAGCTTAGCAAAGACCAGCAACCAGGTTGGCCAAAGGGGGTTAACAATTTCATCAGCTATAACTACATTTTTCAATCTTTGAGTAACTCTGGAAGACAGTCCAGTAGCCATGATCTGGTTCACAAGCTTTCTCCTTGGCTAGAGAAACGCCAAGCACCTTGATTTATAGCTCCCCAAGACTGCAAGGGAAAATAATTCCAAAAACTGAACTGAGTACTGTCACTAAAAGAAGGGGACATGTATATTGGGCAACTGGCAACTGAACCATTCATTTTGTAATTTATCAGGCTCTATCTACCAATGTTCTCTGGTTTTCATCCTCAAATATTATTTTGTTCACATTTTATTATTTAACTTTTACTTACATTTCATCTTTCCTCTACATTGCCAGCACTTTAGGGACAAAAATAACATGTTTAAAATCACCTGCAGTGCTTTGTACAAAACAAATGTTCAATAAAATTTTATTGATTTAGAAATAGAAATAATAATTTCTCAACAGTTAGTTTTACTTCATAGTAAAATCACTTTCTGTTTTCTAGTCGTTTATTTTGAAAACCTCTTTAAAAGACAGGTTTTCAATATTTGCAGCTGTTTGTTCTTTCAACAATATTTGGTATTTTATTGGCAAGACAAGTTGCTGGGAGTAGTTTCTGAGTACAGGAAGAACGTGTCAACAGATCAGGAGCTTAGCATTCACATAGGGCTTAAATATTTACTTCATGCTCTAAAGATATCAGTTATTGCCAAGTGCTGAAACTGTGCTCAAAAAACTGCAGGATCTGAGCTCTGAGACTCAAAATTTTGTCTGACCACATTCTATTCTCCACTGAAAATATTGCAGATTGGACCAGGGTTCTAACCCTCCACAGTGATGAACAAAAGGCTCTGTACTAGGGGTTATCACCAGAACCTTAGAAGCACATTTCCCACAGCTGTTCTTAACAGGCAGACATTGGCCTGCAAGCAAGCAATGGAAACATGATACTTGCCTTTTCCTAACTGGCTAGTTCACTCGGGGTATTCTTGCTCCTTTTGGTCTAAATGTTTCCTTTCCTAAAAAATAAAGGTACTAGATTAGAATATCTCTATGGGCCCTCTCAACTCTGCTGTTCTCTGAATCTATATTTCTATGATTCTCATCTTCAAATGAGCCACAAAGCATACCTTACTGCCTAATAATAATAATAATAATAGCTGACATTTATTGAGTTAACACTATGAATGAGACTGGAAGTTTTATGTAGCTGTTATTATTATTTACCACAATTTTATCATGAATTTATGAATTATCTCCATTTTATATGTGACAAAAAATGAGGCTGAGATGTATAGATTAAACAACTTAAGTTATAACTAAGTATTAATAACATCTTACCTAAGATCACAAAACTAAAATGTTTTAGGATCAGGATTTATATCCAATTCCATTTCACTCCAGGGCTTGGGCTTTTAATTTCTACAATCTACCACCTTGCAAATGTCCACTGTCACTGTAAATTCCGCCACGTTGAATGAGTAGATGAGAGAGTATCTACCTAAGCTATTTACTAAATGCAGTGTTTCAGAGCATCGAGCATAGATAACCAAACATCCACAATTATTTTGATGTCAGAACCCGGTTCTCTTTTTGCCCTAGTACTACGTTATCATTTCCCTGCGGTATTTCTTCATTCATCACCTGGATGTTCGAATGCTGGGATTGTGAAAGAAGAGTAGGTGAAAGGCCGTCATCCAGCCCAACAACATCCGTGGAACGGAGCTACCTGCAGTGAGGCAAGAGAGGTCAATCTCAATTACTTAAAAGTAGTGGCTCATTTATACAGATGGTATCTCTGGAAATGAAGATCAAACCTGTGTTTGATTATCCTATTGTCTGAAGCCTTACCTCAAACAAAATTGTATGAAAGTAGTTTATTTTTGTCACCCTCATTTTCTCAATGCTGCCCACAATTTCCTCTTTCTGCAGTGCTTCTTCCCCTGCTCAGGCTTTATACCCTCCTTCTTTCTCCTTTTCAAAACCTGTTCTTAAAAACCATTGAGACACATAAAGGTCTCGAGGTGTTCAAGAATGAAAACAATTAAAAGATATGAGCGCTGGGACTATCTGTGTTGACATGAGTTAAGAATATAGACCGGCTATGTCAACAGGAATTAGTTATTTGTTCCAGGAAACATTGCCTGGGAACGATAAAGCTGTAAACCAATTTTAAAAAAATCTCACTGTTTGCTTCAGGAAGTTCCCACAGATCAATTACCAGAGATGAGTCTGCTCACCTGGGCAAACATTTGCTTATCACTCCAAGTTTACTTACCAAGGCTGGTTGCAAGACCCTCACTTTGTAGGGTCCACCAATTCTAAACTATTATATCATGAATTTTGCCCAATCCAAATCAATTCCTCAGCTTAAAAGACCTCCCTCAACCCACTTGAGCTCAGATCCCAAAGCCCTAAAATTATACCACTTCTGATTTTCTCCTTCTGAGACACTACCATGATTGTCAAGGTGGTAGTCTCCTTAACTACAGTGAGTTCTAATGAATTTATCCTTGCTTTATTAAGAGGGTGTCTGGTGATTTGGGCCAGAGTCCAATAGGTACCTATGTAAAATGATATAACCTTACTTCTCTTGGTCACAGCAGCCTGGGAATACAACTTTTAAGTACATAATAATATTTCCCTGACTACCTACTGGTAAAGATAGGAATCAAATATGCCCATTCAGTCATAATTGAGGAATATCAAGTTTTCCAAAACTACCAACCTATTTCCAGAAGACCTGAGTTATATCTCAAATGTACTCATGATCCAATCTCTCAGCAACCACTCACTGGTAAGGCCTCTGCCACATTCAAACTTAAATAAAGGAAACATCACTATAATTGGAACCCAGTGTTAAGCTCCTCCTTTAACTGAGGAAAATCTTGGTATCCACTAAAGTCACTGACCTTGCTGTCTACCACTTAGGTCATGGCTGTTTTAGTCTCCTATGCTGACCGTGTGTTCAAAGCTTGCCAAAACCAGTGCTGTTCATACCACTGCTTCCAGGGCTGAGGTTAGGGAGAACTCACAGTGAGAAATGCTTCCAAATACCATGAGATTATACCCTATATGAGCCATTATCTGCTCCACATATATATAGGGTGAGTGATTGACCATATACCACCATTGTTGATGAGCAGTTGAACAATCAGAGGAAAACGAGTAGAATACAAAGAATTTTAAAAAATGTTTTGTTCATTTATTGTTCTTTTCATGAATTCAACAGATATTTGAATGTCTACTGTAATAAATAGACATGTCTACTGTAATAAATAGGAATTTGTTAATGTCATCAAAGTGTTGGTATCCACAGAGTTGTTCTGGCATCCATTCATAATCCGCCCCATATATACTGAGCACCTTCTGTGTGTCACAGAAAGTGCAACCCTGGGTATAAAATAAACATGGCAGACAGTCCTCCCCCAGCCTAAGGGAGAAATGGGGAAATAGATAATAAAACAGTTGGGGTATAGAATGACAAGTTCAGCACAAGGGAAGTAGACAGTGGTAAAAGAGCAGAAAGAAGGTAAACTAATCCAGATTTTAAAGTCAGGGAAGGCTTCCTGGACTAAGTAATCCATGAAGGCTCAGAAGCAAAAGAGAACATTTTTCAAGGAACAAAAGTTCAGGATGGCCAGAATGTTTCATGTGAAATAGGAGGACAGGGGATACACGAAGCTGAAAATTGGGGAACATACCATGGAAAGTCATGTTGAAGGGTTTGAAATTTATTCCCAGAAAGAAAGAGGAGGCTATTTAAGGCTTTAATCAGGAGTATAAACCTATCAAATTTTCAGAGTGGTCACTCTGGAAACATTGTGGGAAATGAATTAGAAGGGAAAAAATAGGAAGCAGGAAGACCCATTAAGAAACTATTAAAATAACTCAAGTAAGAAATTAAGGTTTTCTAAACTAGTGTGTAGTGGCAGTGATAATGGGGGGGGGGAGTGGGAAGATGGGAGAGATCTGAGAGAGAGGGAGGAAATAGACTTGATAACCCATAGCGATTGGCTGAGGGGTGGAGAATGTGGGAAGTCATCATTCTCAGCTGATGAGTCAGGTCATGTCACTCCCCAGCTCAACACCCAGCAATGTTTTCCATCATACTTAAAATGAAAGGCTGAGTCTTTACAATGGCCTACAGGTCCTGAGGAAGTCTATCCCACCCACGAGCTCCCTTCACCCCTACCCATTGCCTCCGACAAGCTCACTCCACCTCACCCACACCAATCTCCTAGTGTCGCACGACCATCCCAGGCCTGATCTTGCCTTAGAGCCTTTGCTTTTGCTATTTACTCTGCCCAGATAATGGTGTGATTCACACTATTTCCTTCTTCAAGTCGTTGTTTAAATAATCCCTTTCCGTGAGGCCTCCCTGATCATCCCACTAAAAATTTCAACCTCCCTGATAGTACTCTCGAGTTTTCTCCTTAATACCCATCAGTTTTTGAATTACAATATACAGCTAATTTATTTATTTTGGTTATTATCTATCTCCCACGACTCAGATGTAAGCTCCTTGCATTTGGGCAGGGAGTTTTGTCTTGTTTTGTTTGCTGCTGTATCCCAGGCTCCTGGCATAGTGTCTAAGATGTAGTGAGTATTCAATATTTAGTGAATGAATTCATGGGCAAATCTCATGTCTGTAGTTTGACCAACTGGTCAGATGATAGTTCCAATTACTAAGATAAGAAATATAAAAGGTAAGGAAGGTTTGCATAGAGAAGGTTATGAGTTCAGTTTGGAATCATTTGCAGGGTCCTCTTGCCTGCTACCAAAACTGTAATATCATAAGCATGACACTTTTATGTAAGTCAAACTATTAATACAATTCAACTCTTCCAAAAATAGCAGGAGCCAAACTCTTCTCTAAGGGAACAACATTTAGAATTAAAGAGCTGCTCTCACTGACAGGGCACCTGCCTTAGTTTCTTACAAGTCAATCAGTGCTTCAGCTATACATCACTGCACCGGTATACATCAAGAACACGCCAGCATCCCCGCACTCTTCTGCATGGCACGTGACATACAGTGAGTGACATAGACATTCAGAATACAATATGTTTGGGGATTCTCTTTGAGGTCTTGTATATCTTATATACCTAGGCAAGGATTGGCAAATAATCATCAGATACTCTTGAGGTAGGTAGTTTACTCAACTTTTCTTCTAGCAAGGGTTAACACTTTTTTTCAAAATTGTAAATCAGTTGTCAAATGGGAGATAGGCTATTTGGAAAATAGATGAGTTATATGACAGAGAAAATGCTTGTAAGGTGCAGTTAAATTCTTGGTACCTAAATTTGGTTTCTTTTGTTTTTTAACAATTTTGAAATAATCAACTCTTAATAGTGTTTTGCAGTCCCAACTGGGAACAAGTTTTCATACATGTGTAATTTTCAAAACTGTGGCATGCATCGGAATCACCTGGAAGAAAAGCTTGTTAAAAAACAGATTGCTAAGCACCAAACCCAGAGTTTATGAATCAGTAGGTCTTTGGTGTGCCCCAAGAATTTGAACTTCTAACAAGCTCCCCAGTGATGCTAGTTCTGCTGGCTCAGGTACCACACTTTGAGAACCACTGTAGGTCAGTAAGACTTTCCCAGGCCAATTTGTGACCAGTTTAACCATTTCACCTGGGCTCTTTGCTGACTCTAAACTGAAGTTAGTTGAACTGAATATCTAAATTCAGAACAGCTAAAAGATGTAAAATTAATTTAGATTATTTTTTAAACTTCCTTTAATTTGTCTTAAGTCTGATATTTTTCACACACAATATAATCTATCAGCCATCTTTTTTTTTTGCAATTTTTGATTAAACTGGAAGTGAATATTTTTGTTTGCGTGCACTATATTATGTATATTGTTTCCTCTTGTGTAACTTTTTGTTTTTTCCTAAGGTTACTGACTGCCTCGTTTTTAAATCGCTTAGTTTTCTATGACCTATCACTAATGTGATAGAGCTTTCAACTGTTTCTTGATAATATTTCCCAAATGATCAAATCACGGGATGATCAAAGAGTTCTATTTTTCTTTTTTCCCTAGAGACCCCACGCCATCATCCTGCCCCAACAATCTGACAGGTAGTTTCCCGGCTTGCTGCATAATTGTTACGTTTTGTTGCTTTCTTGTGTTGGACCCACTGTTTTCTAACGCCTTGCCTTTCTATCTCTTGACTTACCCTCTTACTTTGCTGAAGCACACAGTCTGGTTGTGTCACAGGAAAGGAGGTAAATATTATGAGTCACTGCATGCCTGAAAATTTCTATATTCTTGATTAAATTCGCCATAGTGTTTTAGCCTAAAGTTTATTCTCACCTTCAATTTTTGAAGGCTTTGCTCCATTGTTCTCTAACTTGCAGTATTGCTAGTGAGAACTGAGATGCTATTTTGATTTTCTTTTTCCTTTTTATGTGACCTTTTGACTTTTCTCTCTTGAACTCTTAGAATTTTCTCCTTTTCTATGTTCTGAATTTTCACATCCATGTGCCTTGTTGTGGGCCTTATCTCATGGGCGGGGCACCAAGTGAGCCATTTCTGTCAAGAGACTCACACTTTTCAACCCTGAGAATTTTTCTTATACTGTTGATTTGAGCATTTCTTCTGTGCCTCTGTGAAAATCCTATTAAGTAGATCTTTCAGCTCTTATATTAATTAAATTTCTTATCTAGTCTTTCCTTCCCATTTCTGCAATTTTTTCTTTATAGGTACTTTCTGCAACTCTATCTTCAAACCCTTCTATTGAATTTTTATTTTAATTAAATTTTACTTTAATATAATTATTTTCATTAAATATTTGTTATATATTTCATTTCCAGGAGTTCTTTCTCATTCTTTTGTAGCATTCTCGTGTTTCTTTGAGATTATTAATTATAGCTCCTTCGATGTTCCCTACTGCTCCATGTATTTTTTCTTTTCCATACAACTTTTTTTATATATAATTTGATTTCTCATTTTCATTGGGAAGTTATTTATGTCAGCAAATCGCAAACATTAGCCTGCTTCAGAATCACCTGAAAAGTGTATTAAAACACGGATTACAGAGCTCCATCTCCACAGTTTCTGATTCGCTAGATCTGGGGCGAGGCCATAGAACTTGCATTCCTTACAAGTTTCTATGCCATGCTGATGCTACTTGTCCAGGAACCAGTCTTCGAGGATTACTCTTTGGGGTGCAGCAGTGTTGTATATCTTAAAGGGAACTCATGTGCATAAAGACTAAGAACCTGCTTCTGGGTTAGTAATATAAAATTTTTCAATAAATTTCAAATCTTGGTAGAAAATTGCTGTGCAAATAAAACATATAACATATACAACTGCGTAACACTCATAGAATTTCAAAGTTTGTGCTTGTAAAATAGACAGTTTTCATAGAAAAAAGCAGAGAATGAATTATCAAGATGTTTCCAGAAATAGCTTAGGATTTAGAATGTCACTCTGACTTTAGCTACTGTGATATAAAAGAATGAGCAAATTGCATAATACATCCTGATTATTCTTTATTAGCTATTGAAATCTTCCTGCTGATGAGTGGAAGTTTGAGAATTGAGTTGCAGCTCCTAAGTGACAATGACACTGAGCAACCTGGAAATTATGTACTAGCAGCATTAAAAAGACAGTAAGTGTATTCTTTGAGATTGTCCATCGTATAAAAGATATTATCAGTTACAGTTTTCTCTTTTCATTGGCTCTAATTCTCTTGCAAATCCTAAACTCTGCAGTGGTTAAAAATAAGACAAACAGCTCTGTCTAGTGGCAAATTTGATCATTGCACCCAAAGTCAAGAACAGTTCTCAAACCAAACCCCTTTTTAAAAATCTGTCTAAAACTTGGCAAGCAACCTTGACAGGAGGTGGCTGTTGTAATCCCGGCTCAGGAGACACAATGGATAAACACTTAAAACTGTCAGTCATTTTATCTCCATTTGGGACTTTTCTCAATAGTTAAGAGAGACAGGTGCAAAACTCAGCTCAGTAATTTAATCTGAAGGGAAATATTTTTGTGAAACTGTGCTTTTCAGATAATTTTGTCTGCAAAACATAGGTACAAATCTTAGCCTACTCTTATCTTCACCCTCCTTTCTTTACTTTTCCTCTGCCTTTAAGAGAAATCTGGAACTGAACTAAAAGTCAGAATCTTCTCATTCTTCATATGGCAGAGATAAACCACCCCATGGCAGCTGAGTTCCCTGCCTTAGACAATTGTTTCCACAAAGCACTCAAGAATGTGAACAGACCACTAAACAAAGAGCAAAAGCTATTTCCTCCTAATTCCACTGTGAAGCAGTCACAAAATAGTGTTCTTCTTGTAAGAACTGGTATATCAGGGCAAAAACTTATCTTTTTCCATGTCTTTCCATTTCCATAAAATAATGTGAAGCATCTTACAATAAGTTTTAAAAGAGCAAAGAAAATCAAGTTTGAAAAATGAGAAACGAGGAATCCAACTGAGAACTAAGACTGGGGCCTGTGGTATTTCTGCATATATGGACTAGAGATATTTGCTAAAGTGAATTAAAACTGATTGGACAGGGAGGATGAGAATTTGGTTGCTTTTTAATTCATAATAATTACAATATATTAAGCCTATGGCTGTACTCCCAAAGTAAAATGATCAAAGGGTTAAAATATTACATGTGTTTGCTAAAGATAATAGTCAAGAGGGTAGTTAATATTGAAGAATTAAAAATTAACATATATTCAAGAAACATTTTAGAGTTAAAAGAATATTTACTTTCAGAAAATAAGTGTAACAATGTGCTTATTATTATTATTTTGAGACAGAGTCTCACTCTGCTGCCCGGGCTAGAGTGCCATGGAGTCAGCCTAGCTCACAGCAACCTCAAACTCCTGGGCTCAAGCGATCCTTCGGCCTCAGCCTCCCGAGTAGCTGGGACTACAGGCATGTGCCACCATACCCAGCTAATATTTTCTATATATTTTTAGTTGGCCAATTAATTTCTTTCTATTTTTAGTAGAGATGGGGTCTCACTCTTGCTCAGGCTGGTTTTGAACTCCTGACCTTGAGCGATCCACCCACCTCGGCCTCCCAGAGTGCTAGGATTACAGGCGTGAGCCACCGCGCCC
>CAUYRT010064861.1:0-16044 GCA_963574885.1 Lepilemur ruficaudatus | reverse complement strand
GCACCCCCTGGGAGCCAAGTGTGGACACCAAGGTTCCCATAATGGGCACCCTAAGGTCAGGGAGCTGCAACTCCTCGCTGCGCCGCCCATAAAAAACTCAGATAAGAAAAGCGCCCGGAAGTGTCCCCACCCTGAAGGTCCCGCCCTCCCAAGAAACCGCGCGACCTGTAACCCTCGCTTCGCTCCCTACCCCAAGATGCGTCACACCGCTCCTGGCTGGGGGCTCTGGCTCCCGCCGCCACGATCCCCGGCCTCTCATTCAGGCGTCCTCCCCTCCCTCCCTGGACGCTATGACTAGACAGTAGGCAGGGGTCGGAGCGGAGTGAATGGAGGATTCCAGCAGGAAAACTGACCCTCCTGAGGCTCCCGGTACGCAGCACCCAGGGCGCTCGAGCGTTGGGGAGGGGCCCGCGCATGCGCACGGCGACCCGGGGACCACATGATGGCGGTAGTCACCGCCAGAGGCTATTCCGCCAACCCAGACCCTCAGCGTACGCGTGCCTGTAAGGCGACCGTAACCGCGATGAGAAACCAAAGGGTGCCGAACTGACTATCTCCGGTCGAAACCCGCGGCTGCTGGGGCGTGAGGTCAGCGGCCAAACAAGCAACTGCAGGCTGGACTTTTGCCCTTATTAGATATGGAGGCCTGGCCTCACGGAGCTCCTTGCGCTTGTGCAAAGCGCCCTCCATACCGGGCAAGCGTTAAATGTCGGACATCCGCCCGCACGCTTGTGCGGCCTTCTGCAAGTGCGCATGCGCTCATGCGATATACGTTCCATCTGGCAAAACGATTGCCTTTACATCTTTGCTCCGGATTGGTCCGTAGGCTCATGGTGTCCTGTTCTCACACGCTGCTGCCGTTAACCCGGAAGTTTTCGCCCCAGTTAAAAGCTTCCGACGGCGGCGTGCGGCCTCTTCCTGTCTGTGCCAGGGCGGCGCGTGGTTTACCGCGACCGGTGGAGACTCCTCGGCTGTGCCTTCAGGTGAGGCCTCCGCGGGGTCTGGGGTCCGAGGGACCACCCAAAGTCTTTCGGGAAGCCGTGGGCAGGCCCCAAGGCCCGGGTCTTACCTCATTGTGCCTTTCCTGTACCTTTCTCTGGAATCGGTACAGAGGAACCGGGCGCGGGCAGTTACCCAAGACTTCTTGCCTGTACTCCGCCTTCAGTGTAGTTTTGCCGCGCAGCGGGTCTGGAGGATGCTGGTTTGGTTTGAACTCTGCAATTTTACACTGAGACAGGAAGTTTTCATTTTTTTAGCTACCTGGTGCATTTCTTTTTTGCTTTGTACACGTGGCCCTCTAGTAGCAGCCTTTAGAGCTTCCTTAGTGTCCGACGAGAATGGGGACCTTTGTGTTAATTGTGCCTCTGAATTGTTAGGTGGGACCTTGATGCCAGATAATGTTCCCGCTATACGAGTAAGGAAACTGAGTCCAAAGCACTTTGTTGATTGTCCCAGAGTTAAAGAGCTCATAAATGGCATGGCAGGAATTTGAATCTCAGTGGATGCAACGTTAGGGCGTTTGGTATCTTCTGAGCCATTATACTTTCACACAACAGCTGTTGACTGGTTGGCTGTGAGGTGTTGGGCCTAAGGGTCCTGGTTGAAAGATAGATGCATTTGCTGATAGCTGAGTGGCTGTTTTTCCTAGGGCTCAAAACGATGTTTGCAGCCTTCCTTGGTCCCTCATAACTCCCCAATTCACCACAGGGTAGGAGCCAGCTTCAGAGAGTCGGACATGGTGTGCCTGTGCCCAAGGCTGGCTGGGCTCTGACAGTTTTTTCCTGTTCTCATGTAGTACCCAGGATGACAGAGTGGGAGACAGCTGCACCAGCGGTGGCAGAAACCCCCGACATCAAGCTCTTTGGGAAGTGGAGCACTGATGATGTACAGATCAATGACATTTCCCTACAGGTAAGGGGGACATAGTGGTTAGTCTTCTTGGCAGAGGATTGGGAACAGATGTGGATTTTTCCAGGAGGGGACACTTCAAACTTCTTGATTTCCTTCTAAGTCAACAGTTGAAGCCATGACAGGTAAGGAAGGGATCCTTGGACCATACCTGTCACATCCACTCTTTCACATCCTACCCAAAGGTTTCCACAAGTATAGTCATGAGATGGTTCCTTCCTCAGAGGTAGCATCATATTCCATCCACATGCTGCTGTTTTTTTGTTGTTTTTGTAGCAAAATACACATAAAACTCACTTTCTTTTTATTCCTTTTTTTGAGACAGGGTCTCACTCTTGTTGCCTGGGCTAGAGTGTGGTGGTGTCAGCCTCGCTCACTGCAACCTCCAATTCCTGGGTTCAAGCGATCCTCGTGTCTCAGCCTCCCGAGTAGCTGAGACTAGGCTCACGTCACCGTGCCTGGTGAATTTTTTTTTATTTTGGGTAGAGATGGGGGTCTCACTCTCACTCAGGCTGTTCTTGAATTCCTGACCTCAAGCGATCCTCCTTCCTTGGCCTCCCAGAGTGCTAGGGGGAATGTCTTTTAGATCTTACTTTTTGGGCTGGGTGTGGTGGCTCACAGCTGCAATCCTAGCACTCCGGGAGGCTGAGGTGGGGGAATCGCTCAAGGTCAGGAGTTTGAAACCAGCCTGAGCAAGAGTGAGACCCTGTCTCTACTAAAAATAGAAAGAAATTAATCGGCCAACTAAAAATATGTAGAAAAAATTAGCCTAGCATGGTGGCGCATGCCTGTAGTCCCAGCTACTTGGGAGGCTGAGGCAGAAGGATTGCTTGAGCCTAGGAGTTTGAGGTTGCTGTAACCTAAGCTGACGCCACCGCACTCTAGCCCAGGCAACATGAGTGAGACTCTGTCTCAACAGAAAATAAAAAAAATCTTAACTTTTCCTTCATGGGTTGGTTTGGGGAGGCCCACAAACTTTTTCATTAAAGGGCCAGATAGTAAATGTTTTGGGCTTAGTGAGACATTGGATCTCTATTACTTATTTATACGGATTGTCTTTATTTTTGAACAACCCTTTAAAAATAAATGAACTGTTCGCTATGTCTTGGTCTATTTAACAAATGTTCATTAAGTGCCAGCTCTGTTAGGGGTTGGGTAAGTAAAACTGTAGCATGGGAATTAAATCCATCATAAACATCCATGCTCCACTGTGGGGCAAACCCTTGCTAGGTCATTTGGTGTTTGCAGTTTTGTGCTGCATGGTGAGGCCCTGCCTGAACACCCTTCTACTTGCCTGTTTATGTGGGTGATTCTCTTCAGGGTAGACACTGGCCTTCAGTGTCAGTCTCCTATTTTCCTTTCCTGTCTTGTCACTTTTTATTTTTATTTTTTTATTTTTTGAGACAGAGTCTCACTCTGTTGCCAGGGCTAGAGTGCCGTGGTGTCAGCCTAGCTCACAGCAACCTCACGCTCCTGGGCTCAAGTGATCCTTCTGCCTCAGCTTCCCGAGTAGCTGGGACTACAGGTATGCGCCACCATGCCCGGCTAATTTTTTTTATATACTTTTAGTTGGCCAATTATTTATTTCTATTTTTAGCAGAGACTCGGTCTCACTCTTGCTCAGGCTGTTTTCAAACTCCTGACCTTGAGCGATCCCCCTGCCTCGGCCTCTCAGAGTGCTAGGATTACAGGCGTGAGCCACCTTGCCCGGCCAATTTCTATTTCTAGTAGAGATGGAGTCTGGCTCTTGCTCAGGCTGATTTTGAACTTCTGACCTTGAGCAATCTACCCACCTCGGCCTCCCAGAGTGCTAGGATTATAGGTGTGAGCCACTGCACCCAGCCTACTCTTTGTATTTGTAGAAACACATAGTTTGTATGTTCTCACGTGCAAGTGATAAAATGGTCTTGGGTACGTTTTTGTAATGAAATTATCGGCAGCAGTCCCCTTCAAATACAACTCCACTGATTCCATCCCCCTTTTATGTATGCAAGATTAATATTTTGGGATTTTTGTAGGCTGCTTTCTGGGGATGTGTGTGTGGGAATGCTTGTTAAAATTATTTTTTTCTTTTAAAACTGTGATTGTTACTTCTGGGATGGTTGTTCCCTCCCTCCGGAGGTCACTGTACAATGTCTGGATACAATTTTTTTTTTTTTGTTTTTGAGACAAAGTCACAAAATGTTGCCTGGGCTAGAGTGCCGTGACGTCAGCCTAGCTCACAGCAACCTCACACTCCTAGGCTCAAGCGATCCTTCTGCCTCAGCCTCCCGAGTAGCTGGGACTACAGACATGTGCCACCATGCCCGGCTAATTTTTTTTTATACATTTTTTTAATTGGCCGATTAATTTGTTTCTATTTTTAGTAGAGACGGGGTCTCACTCTTGCTCAGGCTGGTTTCGAACTCCTGACCTTGAGCGATCCTCCCGCCTCGGCCTCCCAGAGTGCTAGGATTACAGGCATGAGCCACCGCGCCCGGCCCTGGATACATTTTTAACTGTCAAAATTGAGGGGGGTGCTACTGGCTTGCTGGATGCTGCTAAATATCCTACGGTGCATGCATGGGACAGCCCCCACAACAGAATTATCTGGTTTAAAGTGCCCATAGTGCAGAGTTTGAGGAACACTGCTTAGAAAACTGAAATCATGGGCTCTAACCTCCTTAGATTCCCACCTTCTCTTTCCCTGTTTTTTCAGTAACTGATGAAGTCACTTGTTTAGGTTTTATTTTTTCATGGTGGGGCTTACATTCAAGTTCCTTGGAGGCAGACCAGAATTGCACGTGGCTGGGGGCTACCCTTTGTGGGTGCTGGGTCCCTCTGGTCCCTGGCCAGGGCTCATTTTGCTCCTGACCGTTGTCCCTTTATCCTTCCCTCCTGCCAAGGATTACATTGCAGTGAAGGAGAAGTATGCCAAGTACCTGCCTCACAGTGCTGGGCGGTATGCGGCTAAGCGCTTCCGCAAAGCACAGTGCCCCATCGTGGAACGCCTCACTAACTCTATGATGATGCATGGCCGCAACAACGGCAAGAAGCTCATGACTGTGCGCATCGTCAAGCATGCCTTTGAGATCATCCATCTGCTCACAGGCGAGGTAGGGCTCTGCGGCCGGCTGGGGCAGGCTGTGCCCTTAGTATGTCCCAAAGCCCTGTGGTGTATATACCAGCCTCATCCCCTGTGTGGTGCCGGTGCCCTTGTTTTAGGGGTGAGGAGAACGGGAGAGGGATGTGTAGGGCCCATATGTCAGGCTCATAGCCCCCTTCTCTCCTAGAACCCTCTGCAGGTCCTGGTCAACGCCATCATCAATAGTGGACCCCGGGAGGACTCAACACGCATCGGGCGAGCTGGGACGGTGCGACGGCAGGCTGTGGATGTGTCCCCACTGCGGCGTGTGAATCAGGTGGGCCTGTGACTTACGCACATGGCACAGGAAACAGCCACCAGGATTGGGTGGGGTCCTGCCTGGGGCAGAAAGGCTTGTTGCTATCTGCGTGTTTTACGAGGAGCATCACTTCCTCCAGGAAGCTTTCCTGGGTTTCCACCCTTTCTAGGGCAGATCTAGGCTCTGGGCCCTCTTCTGGGCTACATTTGGCTGAGGTCTAGTTTCCTTTGGGTGTATATTTTTACACTGTGTACATTTGTGCGTGTGCTTTTTTCCTTGGGCCATTTGAGAATCAATTGCAGACAATTCTGACAATTGTCTTTGAACACAGGGAACTCTTAAGAGCTATAGAATATTGAATTACTCATTGTTCCATTCACACATCTGTCCCCAGCATACCCTTTATAGCTGTTCCTGGTCAATCTATAGTCCAGGTCAAGAGCATATATTGCCCCCCCGCCTTTTTTTGGTCTCTCTCTGTCTCCTGGGCTGGAATGTAGTGGCATCATCTTAGCTCACTGCAACATCAAACTCCTGGGCTCAAGCAATCCTCCTGCATCAGCCTTCCAGGTAGCTAGGACTACAGGCACGCGCCACCACACGTGGCTAATTTTTTATTTTTTTTGTAGAGACAAGGTCTCACTGTGTTGCCCAGGCTATTCTCAAACTCCTGGCCTCAAGCGATCTTCCAGCCATGGCCTCCCAAAGTACGAGGATTATAGGCGTGAGCCACCGTGCCTGGCCCCGTGTATTGCATTTTGCTGTCACAGCCGGTCTCAAGTCTGTCATTGGGGACCCAATGCAGCCTGTGTGTGTATCTCCGGACACTTGCTTTTTCAGCCCTCTGATCCCAGATCTGGCATGATGCCACCTTTCCTTACATCTTGCATCTTGTTTCAATGAGCCAGTGGGAGAGAGGATGCCAGCCAACACGTCTGTTGAGGGTGGGCCAGGGTACTGGAGGACCACTCTGTTGGTAGCCTTAGCATGACCCCTGTACTCCCTAGGCCATCTGGCTGCTGTGCACGGGTGCCCGTGAGGCTGCCTTCAGGAATATCAAGACCATCGCCGAGTGCTTGGCAGATGAGCTTATCAACGCTGCTAAGGTGGGTGGGGGCGCGGTGGGAGGGGCAGCCAGGTCATAAGTTGGGGCATTTGGTGGGGGTTCTCCAAAATTGAGAGCTAACCATCTGCCTCCTTGCAGGGCTCCTCCAACTCCTACGCCATCAAGAAGAAGGATGAGCTGGAACGTGTGGCCAAGTCTAACCGTTGATTTCTCAGCTGCTGCCCAATAAACCTGTCTGCCCTTGGGGGCGGCCCTGCCCACCTGTCTGTTGTCTATCTGGTGGGGGGCAGGATAGCCCTGGTGGCCTTTGGAGCTGCTCATGTTTGGGCATGTCCATTGATTGGCCTGTAGGACCTGGAAGCACCACTGACTCAGAACCATGGCACCTGAGGGCTAGCAGGTGGGGCATAGTGCAGGCTAGGCTGCCCAGAGTGTCCCAGCAGCTACTGGAGATGAGAGAGACAGGGTTGACAGTAACCTCTGAGGACCTGGCACAGTACTCTCGTCTGGGAGGAGCTTGTGTACAGGTGAGGTCTGGGTGGCAACAGACCATCCTGAGAGGCATGTAGCCTGCAAGCAGTCCCAGGGAGAAATAAAGCTGTGGTATCTGGGTCACAACCATTCCCAGCCCTTTGTCCATTGGCTGGTCAGTCCAGCTGTCCACTCCCTGTCCTCCAGAAGTCCCACCCTCTTCAATTGTGGACTGGCTTTACTGGCCAGGTTACCTCTCCAGCCACACTGGTTGTGGCTGTAGCCCAGCCTTATAACACCTGTCACCTTGAACATGACAGGTTCCCCCTCTCTCCCATGCAGAGTTCCCAGGCTGCTGGGGACAGGCTGGGACCCACCCAGGGCTGCAGGTGGTGACTCCCTACTGGAGATTAATCAGATTTGGAAGGGTGAGCTGTGCCCTTGACCACCTACCTTGTGCCATTACCTTCCCACCACCCCCGACATCCGCCCAAGGTCAGGTTTGGTGCTTATCCTGGCAGGACTGCCCAGGGGGTGGGGCAGCCAGTCAGACGGGTCCAGCGGGTACTTGGGAACCTGGGACTTGGAAGGGCGGCCCCAGGTTAGGCACCCTCCCCCAGGGAGGGGCGCTGAGCTACCCGGCTTCAGGTAGGCCAGAGACGCCCAGAACGGGAAGGTACTCGCCACTGGTCAGAGGGAGGTGGCATCCACAGGTAGGAAGAGTCCTGCAAGCCGGCTAAGGTCTGTCATTCTGGGGAGCCCTTGGTCCCGGTACTGGGCTTCTAAGGCCTCCCCTGGACCCCCCACCCCGGGGTTCTCTGCCCAGCTCTGGTTCCTGTCCACTCCTCCGGGTTGGATCCTCCCTGGAGTTTCCATCCCTGTCCTTTCTGAAGCCGCTCAGGTCCTCCCCAAGTCCACATTCAGCCTGGACCTCGGTGCTAGCTACCCCTTCTCTGGGGACTCTGCTCTGTCCCGGCTGATCCTCAAACTCCAGCCTGGAGTCACCACTGATCTCAAACCCTGTCCACACTTCCACCGCCGCCTCTTTCTGACTGCCTCTCGCTGCAGGTCTCGTCTGGATGCCCTGCCCTCGGCCCCCCTGGCTCCGCCACCCCCGACCCCCCCAGGGCTCGGGCCCCAGCTCCCCAGGCTCGCTCTCCGCACCCCGCTCCCCGGCCAGAAGGGAGGATGAGGAAGAGGATGAGGAGGCGGACAGCAGCCCGGGCTCGGGCCCCATCCTGACCCCCGCCTCCCCGGTGGAGTGCCTCATCTGCGTGTCGCCCTTCGACGGCGTGTTCAAGCTGCCCAAGCGCCTTGACTGCGGCCACGTCTTCTGCCTCGAGTGCTTGGCCCGCCTGTCGCTGGCCACCGCTGGCGGCGGCGACGCGGTGGCCTGCCCGGTGTGCCGCGCGACCACGCGCCTGGCCCCGCGCCGCGGGCTGCCCGCGCTGCCCACGCAGCCCGGCCTGCTGCCACGCGACGCGCGCGCGCCGCTGCCGCGCCAGGGCTCGGTGCGCTTCGACCGTCGCCGCGGACTGCTGTACCTGCGCCCGCCGCCAGCGCCCGGCCCCCGCAAGGCGCGCGCCGTGCCGCCTCCGCCGCCCCCGCCGCTGCGCCTAGGCCGCCCACTGTCGCGCCGCCCAAGGCTGGACAGCCCGGCCTGGGCCTTCAACGCGGCCGTGGCGCTGGCCGTGCTGGTGGCCGCGGGCCTCGTCGTCTCTGGCGTCTACATCTTCTTCCTCATCCCGCACGCCGCCTCCTCGGGCCCCGCGCGGCCCCAGCTCGTGGCGCTTGCCCCCGCACCTGGCTACTCCTGGCTGCCCCCGCGGCCCTCGCCGGGGACGCCCTGGACCAGAGTCTGGACGCCTCAGCCTTCGGGCGCTGACCCGGACGCTGTCCCGACGGCGGCTGCCGAAGACGCGGTGGAGCCGGAATCGGGCCCCGGGGACCCGGCGGAGGCTGAGGGGACGCTGGATGGGCCGTCAGACCGCACGTGGGGGACAGAAGTAGGCCCCGGCTGGGCCCCGCGGGTTCGGGGCGGGAGGCGGGTGGGGGGGCCACAATAAATGCGTCAGCGTTGCTGACCCTGTTTCCTGCCTGGACCTCAGTGTCCCCCTGGGGGGCCTTAGCAGGGTGCACAGCAAGCGCTCATTTCTCCAAACTACGGCCTGGCGGGGCGTCCCTGGCATTGTCACCCTGGGGCAGGGACCCTCTCAAGGAGCAACCACCGCCGTCATCCCACAGGGTCCCCCTTGAGGTCCAGGAGGTCACCTCTGACTCCTATTCTCTTGGCCGTCCAGCCGGTGTCCTGATTGTGATGTCTGCGAGGGTCCTTCTGGGGGATGCTCTGGATCCATCTCTGTGGGGTCTGGTTGGAAGCATCCCTGATCCCCAGCCCTGCGGGAGTGCAGGTGGGGACCTTCCCCCGACCCGCGTTCACGCAGACACCCGGCCAAGGGCCCCCAGCCCCAGAACCTGGAGCCCCAGTCATTGCCCTGCAGAGTCCTGGGGGAGCACCCTCCCCACACCCAGGCCCAAAGTCCCGGACTGCCCATCCTCTGGGCTTGCCAGCTGCGAGCCTCCCGTTTTTGGAGGGCAAAACTGCTGATGCTCTTACCCCTGTCATGTTGCTCCCCACTGGCCCATTGCAGGGGACTACCCCGTCCCCACCTCAGTCTGTGGACTTAGTTCTTTCACTGTGCTGTCCAGGCTGGGCTGGATCCAGCTGCCTATATGCTGATCCTGGATGTACAGTCGTCACCCTGCACACCTTGCTGGGGGCGGGTGCTTGGGCTGGCAGAGCCAGGGCTGGGGGGGGGCCTTGAGTCTGAAAAACCAGCTCCCAACCCCATCCTAAGTCCCAAACTGCTTTGGGAGCCTCGACTTCCCCCGGGATCATGGTTTCTCAGATCCTCCCAATATGCTGTGGGACAGCTGTGGTAGTCATGGCTCAGAGAGGCCAAGGTCACCCCTGGGTCAGAGGCACACAGTGTGGTGGGGCATCCTGGATCTCACTAGCTGGCCTAAGCGGTCTTGGCCCTTCTCTCTGCCTGTGGGAGCCCCATCACCCCAATTAATTTCTTGAGGCTAGTTACTTCTCTTCATTTTCCAGACTCCATCTGCGCTGCTCAACCTCCCTCTGTGCCCCCAGCCAAAGCCTGGGACTTCCCAGAGGACAGCAGCCTCCAGGGAAGGTGGCTCATGGGTTCCTGTCCTTTCAGAAGCCTTCCTGGGTTAGTCACAGGGGGCTAGAGGGCAGGAGCTCTCTGTGCAGACTGAACATGGGGCTTCTGTCTCCTCTCAGGCCCTGGAGCTCCCATCCTGCTTCACCTAGCCCAGGGATGGGGTGCTGTGTTTTGTGGGTGGGCACCCAGCATTGTCTAGAGAGAAATGTGATGTCTATGCAGCTGAAGGCTCCTGTTTGATTTGTTTACATGAGTGTCCTCAGCACCCAGCATACAGTGGATGCCAAATAGTTACTGGGGAGTGATAGCATTACGGGTGACTGAGAGGCAGCCTGGGAATGCATCCTGGGCCCAGGCATGTCTGTAGAGCTAGTTCTGGTGTGAGCTGCGGCTTCCAGGCAGAACACCGGGGAGACCAAGGGCGTGTCTTCTCAGACCAGTTCTTGGCCCAACCCAGGTGCCGATGTTACCCACAGGGGCTGGGACCAGTGCACTGGGTCATGGGGCAGCCACAGTCCAGCCTCACAGTGAGGGAACCTGGTTGGGCAGGAGCAGGGTTGGTGGTCTATTAGTCTTCTCTGGCTGCTGTAACAAATTACTCACAACTCAATCCCTTAGAACATGCACATTTATTATATTACAGTCCTGCAGTGCAGATATCCAAGATCAGTTTCGCTGGGCTAAAGTTGAGGTGCCCACAGGGCTAGTTCTTTCTGGAGGCTCTAAGAGAGAATCCATTCCTTAACTTTTCCAGCTTCTAGAGCAGCATTCCTTGCTCCTGACTCTTTCAAAGCCAGCAGCGCAGCATCTTCAAATCTCTCTCTCACCCTCCTATGGAGCTCTTTCACTTATAAACACACAATAAGAACACTGGGCCCACCGAGATAATCTAAAATAATCTTGCATCTCAAGAACCTTAATTTAATCACATCTGCAAAGTCCGTTTTGCCATGTAAGGTAACAGATCTGCAGGCTCCAAAAAATAACAGCTTTATTTAAATGTAATTTACATAGCATAATATTCATCCATTTAGATGGTACAATTAGGCCAGCGCGGTGGCTCACGCCTGTAATCCTAGCACTCTGGGAGGGCGAGGTGGGGGGATCATTTGAGTTCATGAGTTTGAGATCAGCCTGAGCAAGAGTAAGACCCCGTCTCTACTAAAAATAGAAAAAAATTAATTGGCCAACTAAAATATACAGAAAAAATTAGCCGAGCATGGTGGCTCATGCCTGTAGTCCCACCTACTTGGGAGGCTGAGGTAGTAGGATTACTTGAGCCCAAGAGTTTGAGGTTGCTGTGAGCTAGGCTGACGCCACGGCACTCTAGCCCAGGCAACATGAGTGAGACTCTGTCTCAAAAAAAAAAAAAAATTAGATGGTACAATTCATTGGTTGTTAGCATATTCACACAGTTGTGCAACCATTACCACTATCTAGGTCCAGAACATTGTGAAAAAGAAACTTCATATTCCAGCAGTCAGGTCCCATTCCTCCCTCCCCTCAGCCCCTGGCAACCATGCATCTATTTTCTGTTTCTATTCTGGACATCGCATATCAACAGAGTCAAATGGTGTCAGACATCCATATTTAAAGAGGAACTAGTGTTTAGATCTTTCTTCCTAGCTGATGGAGTCAACTCACCCATGGGTGTGGTGTCTCGAGCTGGAGAGATGTCAGGGTGAGTCCTGGTCCTTGTTCTTAGCCCCTCTGAAATTCAGTGTCCACTCGGGAAGAGGGGGTGGGGGATACACTTGGCCTTGGGCTTATTGGGCTTAGCCTATGCTCCCTGGTGTTGGTGCTGGTGGGCTGTGAGAGAGATGCAGGTTTCTGCTGGACTTCGAGGAGTCACTTGAGAGGCAAGACACGGGCTTGTCCCTGACTGGCCTTCTTATGAACTCAGCATCCGTCCAGGTGCCCTGTGGGCCTACCCAGTCTCTGTCCCATGCTGACATTTCATTGCATTTTTCATGATTTATCCCAATGAGCACCTGTACATGTGCCAGGCTCTGGGCTGGGTACTGAGGTTGCAGCAGTGAAAAAGAAGGTCACAGATATCCCTACTCCCATTTTTCATGTTCTGTGGCAGAGATGGACAATAAACAGCCAAATGTGGCATTAACAAGGTTCTTAAATCAGGGCTAAGTGTCCTGCAGAAGACAAAAGCAAAATGATGTGACAGATTCACGGGGACCCAACTTAGATGGTGGAGTCAGTGAGTAGGAACACAGATGCTGGAAAGATAGGAGGGAAGAGCCTGCCAGGCTGAGGAAATGGCAGGTGCCAAGGCCCTGAGACAGGGACAGGCTTGTCCTATGAAGGCCACAGTAAGGAGCAGAGGATGGTTGGAGGAGAGGTGACCAAGAGGGTACCCAGCATTGTCCAGAGAGAAATGTAACTTCTGTGCCGCTAGAGGCTCCTGTTTTATTTGTTTACATGCGCGTCCTCAGCACCCAGCATACAGTGGGTGCCAAATAGTTACTGGAGAGTGACAGATAGGCAAGTAGGAGAGTTGCTGCTACTACAGAGCAGACGTCCCAGATCTCTCAACTTAGTGAAATGTGGGGTTTTTTTCCTTTCTTTTTCTTTTTAAAGTATTAGGTAGGAAGCCAGTTTAGGCACTTTCTCAACTTCATGTTCTTTTTCTTTTTTTACACAGGATCTCATTCTCTTACCCTGGGTAGAGTGCAGTGGAGTCATCATAGCTCACCGCAACCTCACGTTCCTGGGCACTAGCGATCCTCCTGCCTCAGCCTCCTGAGTAGCTGGGACTACAGGCGCTCGCCACCACGCCTGGCTAATATTTTGTTTCTGTTTTTAGTTGCCTGGCTAATTTTTTCTATTTTTTTTTTTTCTTGCTCAGGCTGGTCTTGAACTCCTGACCGCAAGCGATCCTCCCGTCTCGGCTTCCCAGAGTGCTAGGACTACAGGAGTGAGCCACCGCACCTTGCCAACCCTATCACTTTAAACCCCAGGCAACCTGACCTGTATTCCACAACCCACTATAAAAGCCCTGTCCTTAGTCAGTTGAGGAGACAAATTTGAGACTACTTCTCTTGATAGAGATGTCTTCTGTATTACAATTCCATTTTTCCTTGGCAATCCTCCTTGTCTCAATAGTTGGCTTTTTGTGCAGCGAGTACCAGCACTTAGGCTGGATCCCTTTGTGGGTTCGGTAACGGACCTTTCGTGGTATCCCATACCTGTGTGCATCCAGTGGCCCGTAAGTCTCCTACGTTGTGGGGCACCGAAGACTCAACACATCTAAAATACAACGGCTGCTGTTCCCCCCACACCTCCTCCTCCTGCCCGGTCCCCCGGCTGCTGGTCCCCACCTGCTCACTGAACTCTGTCCGGGATGCTTTCCTGAGCCTCGGTCTCCCACCCCACAGAGCGCACTCAGGCCAAGAGCGATGATTCGGGGGGGCCCCGGCGGACACTCCCGCGCGGCGCGCTCCTCTACGGCCGGGGACGCGGGGCCCCATGGCAGAACATTTGCCGTAGTCAGGGCGCATATAGGTCACGGAACATCCCCGACACCCGCACCTTCTCCACTCCGCATTCCTCGGGGAACCTCCGGTACACAGCCCGCGGCTCAGCCACCCCGCTACTTCCTGTGGTTCCAAAGTAACTGTCACAAGCCGATGCCGGAAGTCCCGTCCTTGTCGCGCGGCCCGCCCGGAAACTCCCCTCTCCTGGGCAGCCATTGGCCACGTCTGTACGGACGCACGGAGAGATCTCTCATGGGAAATGTAGTTCATGTGCGACCTTCAGTGGCCAGCAGCGCATCTCCGTATCGCCTTGGTAACCGCCGAGCCGCCCCGCAAGGGGGGGGGGCAGGGAAATGACGTCATAGTGTGCTGGGCGAGGCTGCTGGGGTCCTGGCGCGCGGAACCCGGCGAACCTTCCGGCGTTGCTCTGGGCGTCCTGGCTCCGGGGAAGCCGGGTGGGTCTGAGCGCCCCGGAGACTCCGCCAGGCCGGGGTGACTTCCCTGGGGCGCCCCCGGGCGAGGGGTACGGCAGGGACCCTCACCGCCCTCAGCACGCCGTGGACCCGGCGGCGGGTGATCCATCTTCCTGAGACTCGGTGTCGCTCGAGAGGCTCCGGCCTCCACACCCGCCCTTCCTCCCGCGTCTCCCGGAGGCGGCCCCTGGTCCTCAGGCGCATTTCACCCCGCGGGGGCGAGCTGCCTTCGCAGAGTCCGCGGTAGCCGCAGGTTCCCGTGCCCAGGCCGCGGCTGGCGGAGACGCGTTACCCGCCGGCCCGCCCGCAGGTTCCAATGGCCGAGGCGGCGCAGGTGAGTAGGGGGTGCCCAAGAGGAGCAAGGAAGGGCGTGTCAGGTGAAGGGACAGGAGGAGGTAGAGGAGGGCCGGGAGCCTGGGAGATCTGTGTGTTGTTCCGGGGGGCTAAGGTCCAGGTGGGGAAGACTTCCTGCAGGGCTGGGGGGACGTCCTTGGCAGTGGGGGCCATTAGAGATGTGGATCCGCAGCGGGCCGGGATGGGATCGTGGCTGCTGTGCTAGGCACTCTGGAGACAACATGTGCAGAACTACTTGTGCGGGGCCCAGGGAATTGCGTGTAGGGTAAGCTGGTGAGGTTGTGCTGGGGGTGTCAACTTGTAAGCATGCTGCCCTATAGTTATGTTCCTGGAGAGCAGGAAGGCAAATTGGAGGGCCCTGGGACCAGGTACTTGGGGCCTAAGGGAGAAAGAATGGTGAGCATCGGTTTGGTTGCATCTGAGAGGTGATCTCCGGGACTCGGAATTGGCAGGCAGGAGATAGGGTGGGGCCTGGGTGCTTGGTCCTGCACGTAGATGGCACTAGTCTGGTCACCAGCCTTCTGCTTTTGTGGGCTGGACACAGTGTCCAGTAGTAACACTGGAGGCATCAATGACACCAGAAGCTCTGGTATTCCTCTGAGGTGGGGGTCTTGGAAGAAGAGCAATATAAGGATATGTGTAGGGATGTTGTGGGGTAAGATTTGGGAAAGGGTAAGATAACGTCAGTAGGAGATGTGACAGGATCTTGAGACACAGGTCAAAGGTCTGGATATGTCCATGTGTCTATATTTTGATGGTTTTTTCCTGCCCACCATTGACCCTAAGGCTCAGTTGAATCCATCATTGCAGGGCCTGGTGATGTTTGAGGATGTGGCTGTGTATTTCTCCCGGGAGGAGTGGGGGCTCCTTAGTGTGACCCAGAAGAGCCTATACCGTAATGTGATGCTGGAGAACTTTGCACTCATTAGCTCCCTGGGTAAGTCTCACACTCTTCCCCAGCAACTGACCACCTCTGCCTTTTCCCCATGCAAAGTTCTGTGTGTCCCAAAGCTGGAGCATACTGCTTCTTTGCCAGTTTCCATGTTGTAGGTGTTGCAGGTCCTGGGACTGGGCTATGTACTCTTTCCCAATCTTTGAGCAGCGCAGTTATCAGCCTCAACACCTATTGCCCTAGGACCTAGTAGAGCAGGGTTAAGCGGTCAGATGTTTCTCAGTTTGCCCACTAAATCCCAGACAGCTCTGCCTCTGTCTGACCTTGTGACTGCTAAAGACTTGGTTTGTCTGTGTTCCAGGTTTTGCCTTCTTCTTCCAGAAGAAATTTTATAGGGCCCTCCTTGAGCTTGAGTCATGAATTTGAACCAGTAGATCACTTTGGGGAGTATTGCCGTCTTAATATCAAGTCTTAGGTCAATGAACATGGGATGTCTTTTCATTTATTTAGCTCTTCAATTTTTGATTTTTGGAGAGAGTGTCTTGTTATCAGGCTACAGTGCGGTGGTGTCATCATAGCTCACTGCAACCTCAAACTCCTGGGCTCAAGAGTTCCTCCTGCTTCAACCTCCTGAGTAGCTGGGACTACAGGGGTGTGCCACCACACCCAGCTCAGTTTTTTTTTTTTTTTTTTTTTTTTGAGACAGAGTCTCACTCTGTTGCCCAGGCTAGAGTGCCGTGGCGTCAGCCTAGCTCACAGCAACCTCAAACTCCTGGGCTGAAGCGATCCTCCTGCCTCAGCCTCCCGAGTAGCTGGGACTA
>CAUYRT010064858.1:0-28147 GCA_963574885.1 Lepilemur ruficaudatus | reverse complement strand
TCTAACATGCATTGTAAAAAAAAAGTCATTGTATCAAAAAAACACTTGCACTCGAATGTTTATAGCAGCACAATTCACAATCACAAAGATGTGGAATCAACACAAAAGCCCATCAATACATGGATGGATTAATAAAATGTGCTGCATGTATACCATGGAATACTACTCAGCCATAAAAAATGGTGAACTAATACCTTTTGTAACAACCTGATGGAACTGGAGACCATTCTAAATGAAATATCACAAGAATGGAAAAACCACCACCACATGTACTCACTATTAAACTGGAACTAATCAGGCAACACTTATATGCACATATGGAAGTAAATCTCAACAGAAATCAAGCAGGTGGGGGGAGGAGGAGTCGGTTAAATTCACACCTAACAGGTACAATGCACACAATCTGGGTGATGGGCATACTTATAACATTACATGTAATAAAACATTTGAATCTCCATAATATTCTGAAATTAAAAAAAAAAAAATTTAAAAGAAATCCTTCCTGGCCAGGAGCGGTGGCTCACGCCTGTAATCCTAGCACTCTGGGAGGCCGAGGCAGGAGAATTGCTCAAGGTCAGGAGTTCGAAACCAGCCTGAGCAAGAGCGAGACCCAGTCTCTACTTAAAATAGAAAGAAATTAACTGGCCAACTAAAAATATATAAAAAAATTAGTTGGGCATGGTGGCACATGCCTGTAGTCCCAGCTACTCTGGAGGCTGAGGCAGAAGGATTGCTTGAGCCCAGGAGTTTGAGGTTGCTGTGAGCTAGGCTGACGCCACGGCACTCACTCTAGCCTGGGCAACAGAGCAAGACTCTGTCTCAAAAAAAAAAAAAAAAGAAAGAAAGAACTCCTTCCCTACCCACAGCAATTTAAAATGTTTTATAGATTATTTTTTACATTTTGCCTTTCATATGTAAACCTTTAATACACTTGTAATAAATTGAAGTGCATTGTGTGAGGCAAGGATCCAGTTTGAAATATTCCATACAGATGCTCAATTGTTCCAGCACCATTTATTGGAGAGGAAGCTCCTTTCTGCAAAGAACTGCAATACCACCCTCATCATATATCCAGTATCTATTCATGCATGGGCCTTTTCAAGGCTCTCTGTTCTATCCCTTTGGTCATTTTATCTATCGCTGCACCACTAACACATTGGATTAGTCTTGATATTTGGTAAGGGAAGCCTCTCTCACATTACTCCTCTTCCTTCTGGGGAGCTTGGCTATTCTTGACCTTTGACTCTTCCATATAAAATTTAGAATTTTACTTGTCAATCTTTCTGAAAAACCACAGCTGAATTTTTACTGAAGTCATATGAAGCATGTAAATTGATTTGTGAAGAATGTTTTTACAACATTGAATATTCCAATCCATGAATATGGGGTAAATCTCCATTTATTGATGAGTACTTTAAGTTTTATCATTTTCTCCATACAGTTCCATACAATTATTCTATATCTTTTGTTTTGTTAATACCTAACTTTAAAATCTTTGATGTTGTTATGAATAGTAATTTTAAAGTTGCCTGCTCTCAATGTATGCTGAAATTCTATTGGATTTTTTTTCTTTGAGACGGAGTCTCACTCTGTCACCTGGGATAGAATACCATGGCATCAGCCTAGCTCACAGCAACCTCAAACTCCTGGGCTCAAGCGATTCTCCTGCCTCAGCCTCCTGAGTAGCTGGGATTACAGGTGCATGCCACCACATTTGGCTAATTTTTTCTATTTTAGTAGAGACGGGGTCTCACTCTTGCTTAGGCTGGTCTCGAACTCCTGACCTCAAGCAACTCGCCCGCCTTGGCCTCCCTATTGGATTTTAAATATTGAACTTTTACTTATCTATTTTAATAAGTGATCTTCACAGTTTTAAATTTTTTCCTGGAGATTCTTTGAATTTCCTATATGGAAAAATCATCTAATCTATAGATAATGACAGCTTTGAGTTTTATTTTTCAAACTTTATACATTTTATTTTTCTTATCTCCCTGCATATGTTAAGTTCCCCAATAAAATGTTGTAGAGGCAGTGATAAGCATCCCTGACTATTCTTTTATTTGAAAGGAATTCATCCATGTTCCAATACCAATAATGATGTTTGCTCTAGGTTTGTGATAGTAACCTTTAAAAATTTAAAGAATATCTATTCTATTCCTGTTTGTTGAGAATTTTCTCATTAATGGTTTTGAAATTTTATCAAATGCTTTAAATTTGCATCTATGAAAATACATGATCATATCACTATCCTATTTAATTTGTGAACTTGGTAGATAAAGTGGCATTTTAGATTTTGTAATGTTAGACAAGTCTTGTAATACTGGGAAAAAAACAAGTTGGTCATGATCTATTGTCTTATATGTACATCATTTGATTCATTAAGGATTATTGTATGTATGATCATAACAAAGTTTGGCCTATAATTTACCTTTCTCATACTGTCACTGCCTGCTTTTAAAATAAAAATTTTCTGAGATCATACAACAAATTAGGGCAAATTATCTCTTATTCCATAGTTCGATGTATCTGTTTCCTGAACATTTAGTAAAACTTGCTTGTAAAATCATCAAAGGATGTTTTCTCATGAGAAGATTTTAAGTATTGACTCAAGGGCTTTCTATTTATTCCCAATATAGTTTTACTAAATTATATTTTTCTGCAGCTTTCCCATTTCACTTATATTTTCACATGTATTATAATAGATTTCTTCATATTTTTATTTTCTCATTTTTCTCCATTGGATAAATGGTTATGCTCCCTTATTTCTAATATTTGTTTCTTCTCTGTTTTGTTCCTGATTGACTTCACTGTATTAGTGTTCATTGTACTAGTCTTTCAAGGAAGCAACTTTTGGATCCACTGAGCTCTATTTTGTATATTTTTTTCTATTCCTTTAATTTATATTTTTATCATCTTATCTTTCTACATTCCACGGTTTTAGTCTATTATTTTTATTTTTATTTATTTATTTATTTATTTTTTGAGACAGAGTCTCACTCTGTTGCCCGGGCTTGAGTGCCATGGCATCAGCCTAGCTCACAGCAACCTCAAAATCCTGGGCTCAAGCAATCCTTCTGCCTCAGCCTCCCGAGTAGCTGAAACTACAGGCACGCACCACCATGCCCAGCTAATTTTTTCTATATATTTTTAGTTGTCCAGCTAATTTCTATTTTTTTAGTAGAGACAGTGTCTCGCTCTTGCTCAGGCTGGTATCGAACTCTGGACCTCAAGGGATCCTCCTGCCTCGGCCTCCTGGAGTGCTAGGATTACAGGCATGAGCCACCACACCCGGCCTATTTTTATTCTTACTATGTTGAATGTTTGAAATTTCCCATCCTTTTTTCTTCTCTAATATCAGCATTTAAGGCTTCTCTAATATCAGCATTTAAGGCTATATATTTACATTTAAGTACAATTTTTGCTGCACTCCATTAAGATTTTTTTATCCTCAATCACTTAAATTTTGATCTTTATTTAATATAACAGATATAGTTAACAATGATTCAGACCTAATTATCTGTCTAAAAAAAGCAGAAGTTCCAATATCTGTTTCAAGTTTAGTTTTCAGCTCTAATATCCAGATGGTGTTTATAGTATTGGATTATATTATAAACGCATAACTCCCCATGAATGTTATAGTTTTCATGATTTGATATATACTATTTTAATTGCTATTTATTCGTAAAATTCAATGATTTCTTCTTTGACTCTGTAGAAGTTTCTTTGAACATTTCCTAACTCATGATCTTTTCTTTATTGATTTTTGTTACATTTATTATCAGAGAATATAGTCTATCTGATATCAATTCTTTAAAATGTTTGAGAATTAAACTATAACTATAGTCATACATTGTCAATTTTTGCAAATATCTCATGTTTGGTTGAGAAAAATGTGTGTTCTCTAATTGTAAGGTGCAATATTTTCTATATATGAATAAAGCTTTTTAAATATATTGTTCAAATATTCTGTCTTCTGGACTGATAAATACCTAAGATACATGTTTTGATATCCTATAATTATGATAGACTAGTTAATTTTCCCCTGTAATTTCAATTTGGGGGTTATCTATTTTAATATTTTTAATTGTGCATATGATTTTAGAATTCTGATAGCTTCCAGATGAATCACAACTTTTGTTATTATTTAATGACTTGTATATGCCAAAAATATGCTTTATCTCTTAAAGGTTATTGCACTTAAAATTAATACTGCTACCCAGCTTCATTTTGGTTATGCTGTTACAGCTTTTTCAATTATTTCACTTTGGTGGTTCTCAACTGAGAGTGGTTTTGCTCCCTAGGGGACATGTAGAAATGTATGAAGGTATTTTTTTCTGTCACAGTGAAACCACCTATATTAAAATAATGTAAGGCCATAAGTCAGGAATAGTGATAAAAGTATGATTTCTACAGAAGCATAGACATAGCTAAAAGTTAACCAGCCATTGTTTCCTAAGTTGCCTACTGCTGTAACTGCTTACTGCTTAAGTGTCATGTATCCTTGACAGGGGCAAGATTTGTGACTTCCCCGAACACTTCTATAGAAAACATCACTATTGTAAAACCTAAGACTGGTCTTCTAGATTCTGTATTGGGGGAGGGGGGACCAACTGATGTCAATTGGACCAGTGGTCATGCATGGGAACCATTCCAACAAGTCCTGCAACCCCCTACCCAGGAACTCCTGTTTGCCAAGAAGAAAATTTTTGCTTCCCAACCCTATGATTTCATCCCCAGCCAATCACCAGACCTAATTTCTTAGCCCTTTGCTTGTCAAGCCACCTTTAAAAATCTTAGCCCCGAAATTCTTGGGGAGATAGATTTGAGAAATTATTCCCATCTCCTCACCTGACACGTTGTGATATTAAGCTCTTTCTCTGCAGGCCGGGCGCGGTGGCTCACGCCTGTAATCCTAGCTCTCTGGGAGGCTGAGGCGGGCGGATCGCTCAAGGTCAGGAGTTCGAAACCAGCCTGAGCAAGAGCGAGACCCCATCTCTACTATAAATAGAAAGAAATTAATTGGCCAACTAAAAGTATATATAAAAAAAATTAGCCGGGCATAGTGGCACATGCCTGTAGTCCCAGCTACTTGGGAGGCTGAGGCAGAAGGATTGCTTGAGCCCAGGAGTTTGAGGTTGCTGTGAGCTAGGCTGACGCCACGGCACTCACTCTAGCCTGGGCAACAGAGCAAGACTCTGTCTCAAAAAAAAAAAACAAAAAAACAAAAAACTCTTTATCTGCTGCAACTCCTGTTGTCTCAGTATATTGGCCTTTAGCTGGGCAGTGGGCAAGGGACACGGTTGGACAGTAACAACAAAGTGCCAAGGGGAATCCTATTGGGTAGAGGCTATGGATGCTGCTAAACATTCTACAATTAACAGGATAGCCTCCCACAAAAAAAGGAATTTTCCTCCCTGTGATACTATGATACATATTTGGTCTTCATGCCCCCTCCCAGGCCCCCATCCCTGCTGCCTTCATACAACTCCTAAAATCCTTGGAATCTCCAAAGTGGTGTCTTTTGTATGCTAATGATTGACTGATGGCTGGCAGCCCCTAGGTAAATTCAAGTCCCTAGGAGCTGGACACCAGAAAGACCAAAGCAGGCTTAGAGGGCTGGGACTTTCAGCCCCATCCCTCAACCTCAGGAGAGGGAAGAGGGGAGGGGCTGAAGGTGAAGTTGATCACCAATGGCCATTGGTTTCATCAATTATGACTACGTAATGAAGCCTCCATAAAAACTCAAAAGAACAGAGTTTGGAGAGCTTCCTGATAGCTGAATATGTGAAGATCCCTGGAGGGTGGCTCATCTGAGGAGGGTATGGAAATGTGCACCCCTTCTCACATGCCTTGCCCTATGCATTTCTTCCATCCAGCTGTTTAACTGTACCCTTTATAATATCTTTTATAATGAATCTGTAAATGTTAACTATTTCCTTGAGTTCTGGAAGCTGCTCTAGTATATTAATTGAACCCAAAGATGAGGTCATGGGAACTCTAACTTGAAGCCAGTTGGTCAGAAGTTCTGGAGGCCCAGACTTACAACTGGTGTCTGAAGGTGAGGCAGTTTTGCAGACTGAGCCTGCAACCTGTGGCATCTGACACTATCTGCAGATAGATAGTGTTGGAATTGAATTAGAGGACACCCAACTGGTGTCCACTGCAGAATTGATTGCTTGTTTGTTGGTGGGGAGAAATCCCTCACATTTGGTCACAGAAGTCTTCTGTCTGTATTGATTGTTGTTGTGGTATGAGAACATGGCTTAAGTTTCCTAACACTCCCCAAAATGTCAACAGTTCTGAAGTTGACAGACTGTGGCTTTACTTCGCTTTTGTCTTATGCTTCATACATACGTTTTTAATAGGCAGTTGGATTTTCTTCTTATTTACTCTGATATTTTCTGTCTTTTAACTAGTCAGAGTAGTTCATTTATATTTTATTGCAATTACGCATCTATTTAGAGCTGTTTCTATCGTTTTTGTTTTAATTTTCTCTTGCTCTTTAGTATGCTTCTATTTTTTTCTCTTTCATTTTTAAAGTTAACTGAGGTTATGTTGGTTTCTGTACTGCTTGCGTAGTTATATACAGTCTTCGTTTTAGTGGATACACTTAGAATTTGATCCTGCACACTACTTAAAATTTCTAAAAGTTGTATATGATTTATTTTCAAATCTACTAGTATAGAATCTCATGTTAATCACTAATTTTTATAATGCCACCTTTTATCTTTTAAAATAAAGTTATTTATATTCTGTGCCAGTTATTTCCTACATCTGATTTATTATTAATAGGATCTAAATCTGGTGATGGCTGTTTGTGCTGACTTTAAGTTATAGTGTCTTTCACATTGGGAATTTAAGCTTTTTTATAAATCTAAAGAAATAAAAACAGATTGTGTTCCACTACAGTGCCTGAATGTGATAAGCAGAATTCTGAGATGGTCCCCAAGAGTCCTGCCTTTTGATGTACAAAGTCTGTGTAATTCCCACCCCTTGGGTGTGAGTGAAACCTGTAAATATGATGGGATATCACTTCCATGATAAACTTACATTATATGGCAGTGGCAAAGGAACTTTTCAGATGTAATTAAGGTACCTAATTAATTGAATGAGTAAGGCAAAAGGGAGATAATTATGGGTAAGTCTGACTTAATCACGTGAGATCCTAAAAGAAAGTTTGGAGGTCAGAGACAGAGAAATCTAATAGATGAATATACTTTCAGCCTTGAATGAGTTAGATACCATGTTGTGAGGATGTGACCACATGGCTAAGACTTGAGGGTGAACTGTAAGATCTGAGAGTGTTCTCAGACAGAAAGCAATGCCTTAGTCCTATAATGACAAAGAAATTAATTCTGCCAACAACCTGAGAGGTTGGAGGAAGACTGAGCCTCAGGTTAGACTGTTGCTCTAGCCAACATTTCGATTTCTGCCTGCTGAGACACTGAGCAGAGGCCACAGCTAAGCCAACTGGGACTGACTCACAGAAACAGTGACATAATAAATTCATGCTGTGTGAGATAACAAATGCATGTTTTAAGACACTAAGTTTGTGGTAATTTGTCACATAGCAATAGAAAACTAATACATTGAATTTTTAAGCTTGCTTCTTATAC
The DNA here is from genome assembly GCA_963574885.1 of Lepilemur ruficaudatus. Taxonomy (NCBI): domain Eukaryota; kingdom Metazoa; phylum Chordata; class Mammalia; order Primates; family Lepilemuridae; genus Lepilemur; species Lepilemur ruficaudatus. The sequence goes on along the minus strand of CAUYRT010064858.1, from coordinate 20,531 downwards.
CATGTAGAGACATGCACCAAAAAAATTTTGCAAGAAATTTCAATGACCAACTGTAAGATAACTAAGAGGGGTTTGGGGGTATTGTTTAATTTCAATGTACAGTTGAATATTTTCATAGTTCTTCACAACTATATAAACAAGTCAGACATTATTTATAACTATTATATAACACAGACACAAACAAAAAAACACATAAAGAAGATGTGGTAAATTCACATTATTTACCTGAAATAGTTTTGGGGCAAAATGTTGATATACATCACAGTTGTTATATCCAAAGGAGCAGGAGTGAAAAATATAAATGCAGGGTCAAACAGTAACTTGGGTGATTTTACCTCTCCAGTCAGATGTAATACCCGATAGCAAACTGGATTATCATTTAAGCGTATAGGAATATCAACTGTGTATTTTTTAGGATGTTCTAAAGAAAAAAATTTTAAAAAGTATTTTAGATTAGTTCACACATAAAAAAAACATTTATACAGTTTAAATCTTACTAAATGTTAAAATGTACTATGATGTCACAGCTTAGTAGAGCAGAACGGATTACCCAGAGACTAGATTTAGCTTGCTGAAGAATTTAAGACATGTAATTAGGTGCTGTTTTTTTAAAGAAAAAGATTTTAAAGTGCACCCTGTTTAGAAATGGAGCACACCTCCTTAAAGTAGATTTTCACTATTTTGGGAAAACAAATATAGCTTAGTAAAGCAGTGCAAAAAGACTTCTTTTTAAAATTGTTTTCTGTGTTTTAATAGAAGCTACCCATCCCTTTGTATGTGCAGTGTGAAGATGAGGTCAGGTAATTGCCGTAAGGATCTCAGGGAGCTACTGAGACAGGGATGTGCTGAGATGAAAGGAATGTACTTCCTAGCAGATTTTTAGGTTTAGGAAAGGCTGCTAGGATCAACTGGCCAATTTCACCTCGTAGGAAAGAACGGGAAATTCCTAAGTATCAGCTTAATATGAAGAAAGGCCATTTGTGTGGGAGAACAGGGCTCAACACAGGAAACTGCAGGCTAGTTTCTGAGGACAGTTTCCATCACAGCAAGTGACCCAACATCATTTCACACGCCAAATCCCCATGCACAGTGTGTCACAGGGAAACAGTAATGACCTGAATTGTAAATTTAAGCTGATAGTTTAGAACCCAAAAGTGGGACATCATTGTGGCCATCAGTGGTATCACTAGAGCAGATAATGACAGATGCAGGACCATGTTCAAAAGTGACACTTTGAGCCACAAAGAAAAGCAATGGGTTCATTGAATTCATCAGACACACTAGTGTTCTCTGTACTAAATGCCTTGACTTGATCAAATGAGATTGATCAAATCATCTAGGATTCTTGGAAAAAAGAAGGTGGCTGGAGAGGGAAGGAGAAGATGAATAGGGAAACACTGGGCTTCCTACTAATAATGACAAATGAGTACTGGAAAGACTATGTGAAAAATAAGAGACTGTATCTGTACCTTGAGCTGATACAATGAGTTATAACAGAATTTATGTATTAAATATTTACAATATTATAAATCTATAGGGAAGGATGATGTCATTTGATTAATTTGATGCTGTTAAAATTATTTTGGAGAGAAAAAAATCAAGTTAATTAATTTTAGAGCTAGGCAAGGTTTTAAATTCTGGATTTTGAAAAGGCCACTTTTGAGATTATTTCTGGATTTTGGACCTCTTAAAGTTTTCTTGGGTAATGAAGAAAGGGGTTCCTTGTGTAAACTCAAACTACTAGGAATTCAATAATATCCATTTTTTTAACTGAGGAATGTGTTCTCTCTCAATTGAGATGCAAGTTATATAAAGGTGTTACATGTAAGTTAGATAAAGGTGTTTAATTCCTAACAGTTACACTGGGAACTTAAGGAAGAAACCCATAGATTGGACAGCTAGGGCTCAACTTCACAAAGAAGGAAAGATTAGATATAAATGTTTCTTATTTTCTTCTATAATCTTCGGGACATTTTATCTGAGTATCAATGTTGAGAGGGACATAAAGAAGTTCTGAACAGAAACACTGGTGGTAGCTTTAACTTGAATAGCCTTTGTGCTATTTCTTTCAAAACCAAAACATGGTAGAAACTGTGAAGAAACTACAGAAATACATAATGAAACCTAATTATTTTTTAAAAAAGCAAGTTCCAGAATGCATGGAATAGTTGATATTTTCTATCATATTTTCAGAGATTTAAAGAGTAATAAAAAATTAAGTATTTTTAAACCTATTAATCACAATATGCTATGCACTATTTCTCACACATAATACTAAAGTGATTATACAGTGCCATGTTAACAGATATAGCAGAACATCAAGTTAACAACACAGTGCTAATAGATTATTGAGAGAACACACAGCTTAATAAACTCTCTAATAAGCTTAAAAACTATAATAAGTTCGTATCCTGCCTTTTCTGTTGAAAATATAGCTAGCTGTGGGTATTTTATCTAGATTACCACATGTGTAAAACTTGTAGTGTCCTTAGGATTTTGATGCAAGTGATTTTATGAGAGAGTACTCTCATGAGGAACCTATTGGTAAAGAAGGGAAGCAGTAGAGGGCAGAGCAAATTGCTATGAAAATTTGTGGTTTGAGAAGTCTAGTTTTGACCTAATACCACTGGAAGTTATAGGATATGAATTCATCAGAGAGATTCTAAGTGGCTGGGCCACCTGAGGTAGTGGTGATGGTGGGGGTGGTGAGGCTTAACCTCCTAGGCATCTCTGCATGAGGTATCTTCCTTTAGCCAAGGGCAATACTCTGCAAACAGGGACAGATAAAACCTGCCAGTAGGCAACACTCACAACTGAGAGATGGATAGAAAACCCCAGTAATAGGTATCTGGAGAGGCCCAAATAGCATATGCAAGTGATTGCAATCCAAAATCTCATGATGGCTGTTTGTGCTGACTCTAATTTATGGTATCTTCAATATTGGGAATTTGGGGCTGGGTGCGGTGGCTCACGCCTGTAATCCTAGCACTCTGAGAGGCCGAGGCGGGTGGATCGCTCAAGGTCAAGAGTTCAAAACCAGCCTGAGCAAGAATGAGACCCCATCTCTGCTAAAAAATAAAAAGAAATTAATTGGCAAACTAAAAATATATAAAAAAATTAACTGGGCATAGTGTTGCATGCCTGTAGTCCCAGCTATTCTGGAGGCTGAGGCAGAAGGACTGCTTGAGCCCAGGAGTTTGAGGTTGCTGTGAGCTGGGCTGACGCCACGGCACTCTAGCCCGGGCAACAGAGCGAGACTCTGTCTCAAAAAAAAAAAAAAAAACTGGGAATTTGGGATTTTAATAAATCTAAAGAAATGAAAACAGCACATTCCACTATAGTGGCTAAATATGATAGGCAAAATTCTGGGAAGGCTTCTCAAAAAATTACAAATAGAACTGCCATATGATCCACTAGTCTCACTGCTGGGTATATATTCAAAAGAAATGAAATCAGTATCTTGAAAATATATCTGTACTCCCATATTCCCTGTAGCATTGTCCACAATAGCCAAAATATGGCAATAATGCAAGTGTCCACTGGTAGATGAATGGATAAAGAAACTGTGGTATATGTATACACAATTGAATATTATCCAGTCATACAAAAGAAAGAAATCCTGCCATTTGCGACAAAATGGTTGAACCTAGAGGACATTATTCTAAGTGAAATAAGCCATACACACAAAGACAAATACCATATATTCTTACTTATGTGGAATCTAAAAAGTTAAACTCACAGAAGCGGAGTGTAGGGCATTGTCTGTCAGGGGGTTGGTGGCCCAGGGTTGGGGAAATGGGAGATGTTGATCAAAGGGTACAAACTTTCAGTTATAAGATGAACAAGTCCTGGGGATCTAATGTATAACATGGGTGATGATGGATATGTTAATTAATTTGATTGTGAGAATCATTACATAATATATAGCTATATCAAATCATCACATTGTACACTTTGAATATGTAGAGTATTTGTCAATTAAATATTTTAACATGCAAAAAATGAGATTAATAAAATTATATTATTTATAATTATTCAAATTAAAAGAACAAATATCAAATAATCTAAAATTTTATATACATGATAAAATAATTTAACATACGAAGGATAAATCGAAAGTATAGCCACAAATATAGGAGAAAAGGACTTACTTGGACAGAAACTTATGGGAACACTACACTGTTCATGTGGTTTCAGAGTCCCAGTCAGCATACTAAACTTGAATGTGCCATCTTTGAAAAGTTTGCCAGTATTTTTAATATCAAAAATCCATCGCACATTTTGTTTTGAAATATTATCTAAGGTAAGAGTCTACTCACATAAAAAGAAGAAAAAAAAATTAAAAATTTACATATGCGGTATACAATTTAGTTATGTTACCATAGTAATTTGATGGCTCTACGTACAAAGTCAAATGATTAAAAATGTTAATAGATAAAATGATTTAAAAGTGATGTTAGGCCAACAAAGGCGTATAAAAATATGTTCACAACCTATTAACAATTATGAAATATATACAAATGATAGATAGAGCTTGAGGCAAAATAAAAATATTAATATAGCTGTGTTAGCTAGCAAGGAAGTAAAAAGAACCCTCATTCATTGATGGTGAGAAAGCAAAATGGTATAGTCAGTTTGGAAGACAGCTGGGCAGTTTTTTATAATGTTAAACATACCTCCCATATGACCCCAAAATACCACTACTAAGTATTTACTTAAGTGAATTGAAAATGTATGTTTACATAAAATCTATATGTGAATGTTTTAATATCTGTTTGTTCATAATCTCCAAATATTGGGAGGAAAAAAACAAAACAAGATTTCCTTCAATGCACGGATGAAGAAACAAACTGTGGTACATTCATACAATGGAATAAAATTTAGTGACAAAATAAGTATTAATTAATGCAAAAATATGGATGATATTAAATACACTTTTATAAGCTAAAGATCTCAGACCCAAATGACTACATATTGTATAATTAAATTTACCTGTTATTCCGGAAATGCAAAATTATATGGATAAAAAAACAGTGGTTGCCAAGTGTGAGTGGAAGGCAGAGTAGTTTGACTGCAAAGACTCAGAGATCTTTTAGTCTGATGAAACTGTTCTGTATGGCACTGAAGTGGTATATATATTATTCTACACATTTTTCTAAACCCAAAAAACTGTATACTACAAAGAGTGAACTTAAGCGTGTTTAAATCAAAAACAACCAACCAAGATGTTGAGGACCCCAAGAAGAATTGCAGACTATGACAAACCTCATTGAAGTTAGTGGGAGGTGGGGAGGAATTGACCTAAGTAACTGGAGAACTGTGTTTTAACTGGAAACTCTAAAGCTAAAGACAAAAAGAACTGTATATGAATAATGTACTCTAGGTGGTAAATGTGTTAGCAATTATAATGAGATTACAGATTAGTAATTCTGAAACTACTTGTGAACTAAGGTTTAAAAAAGTAAATATATTTTAAAAAATGAGAGGCAAATTTCTCATTGTCAGAGAAAGGAGTTAAAAATAAGTAAGGGAGAAAAACTGGAATGAAGCTTGTGGTGCTAGATTAGAGTATCAGTTTGAACTCATGTTAGATGGATGGATGAATAGATAGATAATTATAGATATATGTGCATATATGGGATAGTATACATATAAACCTTCCCTGGCTTTATCTACTGAAAGGGTCTAGAACCCGTGACACCGTAGTAGCACACTCGATACCGAAATCTTGACTTTAGAGGTGGCGGAAGTGAATTAAAAGATGAACCTGAAACATTTGGTAGTAAGTAATTAAGAAAATGTTTAAAAATCACAATGATGGGAGCCTGTCCTAGGGCCAACCTAAAAGAGCTCCTAATGGTTAAAGCTGAAACAATTTTAGCAACAAAGTAAATAATGTAATGTGAGATTATAACTGAAAGCATAAAATAAACATATATGAGTTCATACTCACATATTAATAAACAGGGGAAGGAATAATTTTTCTTATTAAAAAATTCCAAATATATGTAAACATCCCCGTCCAGAAAGTGGAGCTTAAATTCCTACCCCGTAAGTGTAAACTGAAATTGGTCACTCACTTCCAAAGTATAGAGTATGAAAAACGAAAAATAGTAACTTTACAGTAGAGAAATAGGCAGATATTACCAGTAATGAATCATTCTGATATCATGTACTCCCTTCATATGATGTGATAAAAAGGATATTTCACCTCTGTAACATTCTTACCCAAAATCCATGGAAAATAGTTAACTCAGTCTAGCTAGGTGAAAAAATTAGGCAATTTCAAATTAAAGGACATTTTGAAAATAATGCCAGACAAGTGATCTTTAAAATTGTTAAGGTCATAAAAAATTAACAAGATTAAGAGCCTGTCACATATTGCAGGAGACTAATTGCAATGTGGTATCCTGGATTGGACCCTGGGACAGTAAAAAGACATTAATGAAAAACAGTTGAATTCCAAAGAGTCTGTTAATAATATTGTACCAATGTTAATTTTTCAGGTTTGAAAAATGCTCTATGGTTGTGTAAGGCATTAACATTAGCAAAAGTTGGGTGAAGGGCATACAGAAACTCTCTGCCTTGTCTTTATAACATTTCAGTAAATCTGGAGTTACGGGCATGATTTACATGCAGATCCATCTTCCTAATGCAACATACTATTAAAATAAAATCATCAACCAAGTTTTTTTTTTATTAATTTTAGTATAGAATGAGCCATGCAATTGTCACAACAGAATACATACTTCATTTCTTTCTAAAGCCTGATTAATTCAAAATATAGGCCATTTCTACTCCCAATGCCTCTAAGTACAAAAGCATCTATTTAGCTCTAATATTTGTATACTCTGACTATAAAAAGTTAATTTACACATTCTAAAGAAAACAATATCTTTTAAAATACAGAATGTGGGCACAAAATCATACCAGCCATTTGAATGCCTAGCTTTTGTCATTATAAAATGAGGAAAAGTTATAATATCTCCAAAATACTACCTACCTGCTATAATATATTCTGTAATTCTGAGAATGGAACTGATACAGTTATCTATAGAGAAACACTGATTAGTTTGTTTAGTATGTTTAGTACTATTTTTTCTTTATATTTTTATCAAAATGTTATATGTATGTAGCTTAAACAAAATGTTCAGAAATGCTTATTAAAAAGCAGTTGACCCACTCAGCTCCTCATCAATAGTTCTGCTCGCCAAAAACAACTGATGTTAGCCAATTCTGATTTGGGGTTTTATCTGGAATAGCCTTACTCTAAATATGATGCTGATGTGGCTTATGTTAGTTTTTTTATTGCTGCCATAACAAATTACCACAAACTTAGTGTCTTACCAAAACACAGATTTATTATATTCCAGTCCTGTAGATTAGAAGTTTAACACAAATATCACTTGACTAAGATCAAGGTGTTGGCAGGAACTGTGTTCCTTTCTGATGGCTGTAGGGAAGAGTCCCTTTCATTGCTTTTCCAGTTTTTAGGAGCCAACTGCATTCCTTGGCTGGTAGCGTCCTTCCTCTCTGTTCAAAGTCAGCAACACCACATCTCTCTGACCTTTTTTCTGTCATCACATCTCCCTCTGAACAGTTAGGAAAGGTTCTCTGGTTTTAACCACTCATGTGATTACATTGGGATGACCTAGACAATCTGGGATAATTTCCCCTTCTCAGGGCAATTAACAGTAATCACATCAACAAATTATCCTTTGTGATATAAGGTCATGTATTCACAAATTCTGGAGATTAGGTCTTAAACATCTTTGGGATCATGATTCTGCCTGCCACATGGCTCTCTCATGGTCTATCAGCTTCAGATATTGTCCCTTGACTGCCCACTAGAAAAGATGAGGATTTAGCTCATTGGTACTATCCCTGCATCTCCCTGGTTCCCATTTTTGGATATTCATATTATTTTAATTGTTCCATTAGTCACCTGGTAATTTTAAGCAATATATTTATACTTCTTTTTTGTCAACTTTAGACAATAGCTTTTAATTACCCACTCTTCTAAGATGTTTCACTCCTCTTTTTTTCTACCATTCCCAACCTTTCTGTCAACTCAACCTTCCATAAACATATTAAGTCTTCTCTGTATTGTATATCTTATTATGACTCTGTAAATATCATTTATGGGAAATGTCAGTAGTGTATTAGAGTCATATTTTTTTCTCCATTGGGCCAGTGTGACCCCTTTGCCACTCAGAGAGGCTATTGGTGTCTAGAACTTCTCTTCTTACATCAATAGAATAAAATTTAATGATATAAAATAATCTCACATTTATGAGGAGATTGTTTATATCTGAAATCCAATTCTATTCAGTTCACTAAAGTGTACAGTCTTTTGCATCCTTGAAGTTCCATTAGAAGTAGAAGTTTCATTGACTTTTTGTACTCTAAACTGTCTCATTTTAATTTCAAGAGAGATCCTTTATTGATTTCTAACTATAATTTTATATAGCACTCTGCTATTTTTTAAGGATGCAATGTTAAATATTTCCTCCATATAATTTTTCTTCAATGCTGTAGAGGCTCAAAATTGTTTGTAAGAACAGCAACACATAAAGCAAGAAAATGAAAGTGTAAGTACAAACTTCTACAATGTATGCATGAAATTGTTTCTTATGCATGTCTCTCTTTCTTCTTTTTAGACGAATTCCTCATTCAAAGAGAAGTAGAGACATCAAGTAAGAAAAAAGAGTAGATTAATTCAAAAGTTACTTTATTATATACCTGGATTTCTTCACTTTTTATTATCACTTTCTACCACATTTTCTTACATGTATGAAACACATTTTACATTAACTTAAATCATAGCTTCCATTTGTATAAGGAGAGAGAGATAATGTAATTCTATTCAAAATATTTTGAATATTCTTGTTAAATATATGTATATATAAATATTTATTAAATAACTTCTATGTGTCTCTATACATACCTCAGTTCTTGTGGCCTTGTTTTTAGGATCCATCTCATGTAAAGGGATTTCAAACACAAACTTAGTACTGGATAATATCAATGATGCTTGCAGTGCTATGAGAGGAAAGTAAATATACTGATAAAATATCAATAGATATAAAATTAGAGGTACTTCTTAGTATATTTTAAAATATAAAACAATAATAAAATATAATTTATTTTATATTCCCAAAGAAAAAATAAAATTACATTTTGAAACACTTTTAATCTATCTTCGTTTATCACACTTACAAATTTCCATTTTGTAGAGTTTTCTTAAATGGTAATGAATTACAAGTAAAATAGGAAAATTACCCTTGAGACAATAAAAGAGCATAAAATGTACTTAATATTCAGCTAAGAAAAAAGGAAACAGAGCTAAAATGATCTCCACACTAGAGTTTGAATAATGCAAAAATGAATAGAAATGTAGAAAGAAAAATCATTGGAATACAAAGAAAATATATAGATGGCATATCATATAATGGTTCCTAGACAAAACAAGAAAGCTCTGGGAGTAAATGGCTATTCTATAAAAGATTAGGAATAAGGGTATCTATAAAAATACTCACTTCATTATAGAAGACATTATTACCTGCTGGAAAAACCTATACTTTTTGAAACTTACTTCTAAGACATGTGTAATTATTAATGGAAACTAAAGGGTCTCACAAGCTTTAGGGAAAATAAGGAAGTGGAAAGAAACCAACTTCCAATCCCAACAATGTATGCGTCTTACATGAGTTTTTATTATACCACAGGAATTAATAGATGCTTTGGCCGAGCATCAGGACATGTGGCATTGGAGAAAGTTGTAGATGGTGTTCATTATTATGTCACTCCAAAACCTGTCATGAGAAATCCTAGGAAAGACAATGTTATGGCAGACATACAGAAAGTGGTATATGTAATATGGCCCTTTCATTTACAAATTGGCAATTAGGGATAATCAGTGAAATTAATAGGTTGGTTATATCTTTAAAAGCAAAGCATTTTTTTGGCATATTACTTTGCCATTTAGAGAGCCTTATTTCATTTAAGCAAAGAAGTTATATTTTCCCTATTACAGATTATTAGAGAATTATTTTCAGAAGAAAGTGAACCACTCAAAATTAAAGACTCACAGACTAACATTCCAAATCTTCCCCCTCCAAACTAAAACATTCATTAGTACCCTGATCCCCTGGCAATAATATAATATATAGTGATGAAGCCAGCTTTTTGAGAGTCACTAATAAACATGAGAGAACAGGCAAGGGTCAACAGACAAGGAACTAACCAACATGAAAGAGACATAAAGAAAAATAATTTTGCAAAAATAGAGACAATGTAATCAACAGAAGAAAATGTCAAAGAAATCATCATAATATAATTAGAGATATAAGGTATTATTTTCTTAAAAAGTGGCTATACATAAAACAATAATAAATATTAAGAACTCATGCTAGTTTAAAACTGCCAAAAATAATATTTTAAGACATAAAAAGTGAAGTCAGAAAAGCATTCTGGGAAATACAACAAAAAGATGAGAAAAATGACAATGAGAGAGAATACATAATTGATACATACAACATAACCCACGAGGTGTAAAATCCAACCAATTGTAATCTGAGAAAGAGATAATGATGGTGGAAAGGAAATTTTCAAGGAAATAATTTATGAAAACTTTATAGAACTGAAAGACATGAGTGTTCAGTTTCGAAAGGCCCACAAGAACTTAGGACAAGGATAAAGATGAAAGATTTACATGAAAGTAATCAGTATGAAATAATGGAGCACCAAGAGAAAAGAAGTTTCTAAAAGCTTCCAAAGGGGGAACATTGAGTCACATTGTCATTAAATAGTGTCTTCATTAGATAAATAATGAGGAAAGTTGATACCTCTGTGGTGCAGGAAAAGCCGAAAGGAGGAGAGGAATAATGGATTATAGTTCTGGGTTATAAGTTTTGTTTGCACTATATTAATTTAAAACTGAGTGCATGTATTTTTGAAGTAAAAAGATAACAGCAGGCTTGTGAATTATCTCCTTCTACTGAGGTGATGGCTGAGGATATAATGGATTTGATCAGACTTCCCTGTTAACATAGAAATGGGATTGACCAGTGGACTCATCCAAAGAAGGTCTTTGCTATTCATATCTTATCTGTCTCGATGGCCTATCAAAAATACCTGGAATTTATGATTTATGGAGCATGACTGGTGAAGAGTGGCATTTCCCATCTATGTAACTTTTAAGAATACAAAAACGAGAAGCACCAAACAAAAATGGCATTCTTTGAGAACAAGGTTTCTAAAAATGTCATTCAAAACAATCTAATGTGCAGCATGAGGACCACTGTTAATGATATTGTATTGTATACTGAAAATTTCCTAAAAGAGTAGATTTAGGTAATTTTGCCACAAAAAGAGGTAAATATGTGATATGATGGATATGTTAATTTGCTTAACTGTCGAAATAATTTCACTGTGTATAAGTATATAAAAATATCATATTGTACATCTTAAGTATATGCAATAAAAAAATGTTAAACTTGTCTGTTAATCAAAAGCCAAAAGGAATCCTAGGGAAGGAAAAAAGGACAATTTGGAAGCTGTGTCTGACAGATATCAGCTTTCCCAGAAAGAAATGCTACATCTCTGCCTGATTTCACTTGTATAGCTTGAATCAATGGTAAATTTTAATTTTATTTAAGTTATGTGATACAATTTAGTCTGCTTTGACACCTTGACTGACTGTGAATGTACTATATTATTTGTTAATAATTAACTATATAAATTGTTGAATAAATTTTTAAATCATTAAAACAGAAAGAAAGAAAACCACCTAGAATTATATATTTACCAACTCTCTAGATGGGGAAGATATTTTAATTTTTAAAGCAATGTTAGAAATCACAGAGGAAAGGAGAGTTAGGTTTTACCATAAAGTTAATAAAGAGATCTATTAAAAAATAAATAAAACTAGGCGTAGTGGCTCACACCTATAATCCTAGCACTCCGGGAGGCCGAGGCAGGAGGATGCCTTGAGGTCTGCAGTTAGAGATCAGCCTGAGCAAGAGCGAGACACTGTCTCTACTAAAAAAAAGAATAGAAAGAAATTAGCTGGACAACTAAAAATACATAGATAAAATTAGCCGGGCATGGTGGCGCATGCCTGTAGTCCCAGCTACTCAGGAGGCTGAGGCAGGAGGATCGCTTCAGCCCAGGAGTTTGAGGTTGCTGTGAGCTAAGCTGACGCCACAGCACTCTAGCACCCAGGCAACAGAGTGAGACTCTTGTCTCAAAAAAAAAAAAAAAAAAAAAAAAAAAGGAAGAAAGAAAACTAAATAAAACTAAAGGCAAAAAACAAATCTTGGAAAACACGCACATTAAACATGAGAAAATATATAAAGAGCTCACTCAAGTCTATCAGAAAAATATAAAACTTTAGTGATAAAGGTGAAGTACATGAACAGAAACTTTACATAAAAATATGATTTATAGCAAAGATAAGAAATTTTCACCCTCATGAGAAGCCAAAAATTATAAATTGAAATTATATATTTTTAATCACATAGAAAGATACTCAATATCTTTAATTCAACACTGGTAAGAGTTTACACTAGCAAGGGGTTAAAACAGGTTAAAACAGTACTACCCTTTACAAAGCCCTTTGATAAAATACATTAGGAGCCTTTAACATGCATATACTTTAAGGTTAATGCAATCCATTCTGAGAATCTCTTGAAAAAAAATTTAAATAGGGAAAAAGTTTTATACGCAAAAATGTTCACTACTACCATGTTTATATTAACAAGAATGTAAAATAAAGTTTTACCTAAATGCTTATGATGATGTTTGAATAACCTAGAAGAGACAGAGGACGAAATATTCTGCAATAGCTATTAGTGCTATTTTATATAATAAAGGGCTGTAATATCTGAGTAAAAATTTCTATTAAAACTAAAAACAGGCCAGGCATGTTGGCTCACGCCTGTAATCCTAGCACTCTGGGAGGCCGAGGTGGGAGGATCACTCAAGGTCAGGAGTTCAAAACCAGCCTGAGCAAGGGCGAGACCCCGTCTCTACTAAAAATAGAACGAAATTACGAAATTAATTAACCAACTAAAAATATATTTAAAAAAATTAGCTGGGCATTGTGGCACATGCCTGTAGTCCCAGCTACTCGGGAGGCTGAGGCAGGAGGATCGCCTGAGCCCAGGAGTTTGAGGTTGCTGTGAGCCAGGCTGACGTCATGGCACTCTAGCCAGGGCAACAGAATGAGACTCTGTAAAAAAAAAAAAAAAAAAAAAACTAAAAATAAAACTAAAAATAGAACTATCATATTGTTACAACAAGTGTTACAGCGGTTTGTCCTGAGGACAAACCAAGCAGCACAGGGAGAGTTGGAGAATCAAAGTTTATTCGCCAGCGGGCTCAGAGGGGGCAGACTCAGAGGGGCCTCGCCACCAAATTCTGAGCACCATCTACCCAATTTTTCCCACTTTTATTGTGTTGGGGTGGTCCAAGGGGTGGGGTATCAGGTGTAGGTTAGCTGATGTGTCAGGTAATAGGTTAGTATTATGTTGATGCACCAGGCAACAGATTTAGTGTTATGCTGATGCCAGGCAATAGACTAGTTGATGGGCCAGGTAACAGGTTAGTATTATGCTGATGTCAGCAATCCATGAGTGGTGGGGGTCTCAGGTGCCTGATTCACCAAGTAACAGATGAGGGTTTCCCTTATCAACATGACCCAACAATCCCACTGCTGGGTATATATCCAAAGGAGGGGAATGCAATATATAGAAAAGATGTCTGCATTCCCATGTGTACTGCAGCACTATTGACAATAGCCAAGATTTGCAATCAACGTAAGTATCCATCAACAGATGTATGGACAAAGAAATTGTGGTACATATACACGATGGAACATTATATAGCCACAGAAAGAATGAAATCCTGCCATCTGCAACAACATGGATGTAATTGGAAAACATTATGTTAAGTGAAATAAGTCAAGCACAGAAAGACAAATCCTTCATGTTCTCACTTATATGTGGGAGCTAAATATCAAAAATACAATTGATTTCATGGAAACAGTGTGGAATGATGGCTATCAGGTTGGGAAGGGTAGTGGGAAGAGAGAGATAAAGTGGGGATGGTTAATAGGTACAAAAACATGGTTAGAGAGTTAGAATGAAAAATATTTGGTAGTACAACAAAGTGACTATATTCAACAATAACTTAGGGTACACTTTACAATAACTAAAAGAGTGGAATTAGAATGTGCCTATCACAAAGAAATGATAATGCCTGAGGTGACAGATACCCCAATTACCCTGATTTGATTAATTTACTTTGTATGCCTGTATCAAAATATCATATGTACCCTATAGAGATATACAACTATTATGTACCCATAATAATTAAAAGTAATAAATTTTTTTAAATAAAAAGTAAAAGACACAGCTTGAAAAAAAAGATTTACCAATGATGGTTTCAACTTAGCATAAGCAGTAAGATTCCAAACATATTAAAAAATAAATTAAAAAGCAATGTATAGAAACATATAGAACAAAAAAACAGAAAGATATCAAAATATTAAGAATAGTTTACTCTAAAGATGGGCATTCCAGATGATTTTTTCATTTCTACATTTTCTGATTTTCCTTCATGATGCTATATTAATTTTTAATTGTCAAATAAGTAAATTTTATTTTTCATGAAAGATTATCTACCTAATTCAGAAAACAAAATTACAAAATGATTATTTTCTTTTCCAAAATAATTTATTAAAACTAGGGAAAAACTTTAATGTCATGGAGCATCCACATCAACTGAGGAATTCCTAATTCTGGATTTCAAATGAGCGCAAAATAAATTTCTATCAAGTACATGTTATTTTTATTTTTATTTATTTTTTTTTTGAGACAGAGGCTCTCTGTTGCCCAGGCTAGAGTGAGTGCCATGGTGTCAGCCTAGCTCACAGCAACCTCAAACTCCTGGGCTCAAGCAATCCTTCTGCCTCAGCCTCCCAAGTAGCTGAGACTACAAGCATGTGCCCCCATGACCAGCTAATTTTTTCTATATATTTTTAGTTGGCCAATTAATTTCTTTCTATTTATAGTAGAGATGGGGTCTCACTCTTGCTCAGGCTGGGTTTAAACTCATGACCTTGAGCGATCCTCCCGCCTCGGCCTCCCAGAGTGCTAGGATTACAGGCATGAGCCACTGCACCCGGCCATGTACATGCTATTTTTGTGAGACTTCTCTTACTAGCTGCCAAACGCAATTGTTAACTGAAAGTCATCACTATTTTGTAATTAATGACAATTTAACTTAATATCGGAACTATAAAAAAATATAGACTTGACTTTTCATGAAAAATATAAGCACATATGATTGAAAGCAAAGCCAAAGCTTGTCAAAACTATAGTTTGCAGAGTACACTAGTTTTATACTTGAATATGTGGAGAAAGTGAGTAAATATTCAGCAAATAATTCAAAATTTTAATATATTTATTCTTCTTTCCATGTACTTAGTCTTTTAGCAACCTGTTCCTTTGGAATAAAAATACTTTTTACTCCAAAAATGAATAAAATAAAATACATAAAATAGTCATTGTTTCATTTCATATTCAATGCATTTTATTTTATTGTACATTTTGTCTTAATTATCTAAAAATTGATCACACAATAAAGTACTAAATTGACATGTTTTTAATTATTAATATATCCTGTATTTTTAGAAAGTTACTTACCTGAGAATCTTTCTGTGCTTATGTGTTTACCAAAATTCAATCTCAGAGACATAATTTAAGTGACACAAAAGAATCATATCATAATTTTACTTTCTAACATTTCTATTTTTGAAAAACAAATATTATATTCTGATTTTTTTAAACCTTTAGATGCTTAAGTGTAAATCTTTGGCCTACCTACGTCAATTGACTGTTTCATATTACATACCAGTAACGTGAACGTAACATGGTTGAATAAGTGGTGTTGTCTTTGGACTCAAAGGAGAACTTGACAAAGATTCAGTATAGAGTTTTGAAGCCTCAAAGGAATTTATTTTAACTTGCATGATGAAGTCATATGTTATTACCTGATAGACAAAAAATACATTAGACCTGTGACTTTTTGCTTTGAGAAATATGTGATACTATTGATCTAGCAAAATAGCAGTTTACAAAAACTGTTTTCAAAAATAAAAATATCTTGTGACATTGAAACTACTTTTTTAAAAAAACAAAATTGTTTATTTTTTAATGAGTATAAACACAATTCTAAAAATGTAAATAAAATTTAAAAATAATTCCTATTTATTCAAAATAGGAACCAAAAAGCTAAATATGAAACCGAAAGCAACATTCATCAGGCGTCGGGCAGATGGGAGGGGTGAGGAGGGAATGGGTATATACACACATAATGAGTGCAATGGGCACCATCTGGGGGATGGATACACTTGAAGCCCTGATGGGGCTGAAGGGGGGCAAAACAGGTAACCTAAACATTTGTACCCCCATACTAGGCTGAAATAGAAAAAAAAAAAAAGCTATACATCTTTGGGAAGAAAATGTAGAAGAAAAATCTTTATGATCCTTGGTTAGGCAACGATTTCTTAAATGCAATACCAAATGAATCATTATAAAAGAAAAAAAATGATTAAATTGTGCCGTATCATATTTTTAAAACACTGTTATGTTAAAGACATTAAGAAACTAAAATTATAAGCCAAAAGCACATTTCTCAAAAAAACTAACATGTTTCCAAAATACATAAACAACACTGAAAGACCAATTTCAAAATGAACTAAGGAAAAAATGGTAAAAGATATACAAATGACACATTAGCACATGAAAAGATGTTTCACATCACCAAACATTAGAGAAACGCAAATTGAAACCACATGAGATGTCACATCACACCTATCACAATTGCTTAAACAAAAATAACTTATTAGCACCTAATACATTTATACATTGCTGATGGGAATGCAAAATTCTATAGTCTCTTTGGAAAACCATTTTCCAGTTTATTAGAAAGTTAAGTATATATTTAACATAAGGCCCAGGACTCCCAAACCTAGATGTTTACCCAAGAGGAATGAAAATTTATTAATAGGAAAACCTGTTTTCAAATGTTTATGGGGCCTTATTCACAATTACCAAAAACTTAAAACAATCCAAATGCCCTCCATATGAATAAATGCATAACAAACTTTGGCAAATTTATACAACAGAATACTTCTCAACAATAAAAAGAATGAACTATTGTTACACAAAATAGTATAAAGGAATCTCAAATGCATTTTGCCAAGTCATAAAAGTCAGAGTGAAAAGAACATACTGTATGATTTCATTTATATAGCATTCTGGAAAAGGTAAAATTATAGGGAGAAAAACAGATTACTGTTAACCAATGACTGGAGTTAAGGGACAGGTTGGCTATAAACACAGGCAAGAAAAATTTAGAGAAGGTGAAGAAACTGAACTAAAATAAAATATTAAGGCTCACCTCCCACCAGCTCCCTGAATGGATCCCCTGTTGGCCAAGGGAATATCCTAAAACTAACTTGCCTGCTGGGAGGAGGGAGGTCAGACAAGCCTCATCATGCCTCCTCCTCTCCCTTCTTGGAGATAACCTTTGTAACCCATTAACAGGTTTAAGGGTATACAAGACAAACCTGCAGGTCCTCAGTTTACACAGAAATATATGTCTGGTGGCTTGTCTCTGATGAACAGCTCCTTATCTTACAACTTTCCAAGCCTTTAGAGAAAGCTTCATGTCTTTAACCAAGTACAAGTCAAGGAATCTTTAAACCTACCTATAACCTGCCTTTTTGGGCCAAACCAATATATGCGTTCCACGTATTGATTTATGTCGTTTCCTGTAACCCCTGTCTCCCTGAAATGTATAAAACCAAACCATAACCCAGCCACAGCAAGTCCACTTGCTCAAGGCTTCTTGGGCGTGGCTCCGGGTCGTGGTGCTCACATTTGGCTCAGAATAAATCTCTTTAAAATTATTTTACAGAGGCCGTGCGTGGTGGCTCACGCCTGTAATCCTAGCACTTTGGGAGGCCGAGGCATGTGGATTGCTCAAGGTCAGGAGTTCAAAGCCAGCCTGAGCAGGAGCGAGACCCTGTCTCTACTAAATGGAGAGAAATTAATTGGCCAACTAAATATATACAAAAAGATTAGCCAGGCATGGTGGTGCATGCCTGTAGTCCCAGCTACTAGGGAGGCTGAGGCAGAAGGATTGCTTGAGCCCAGGAGTTTGAGGTTGCTGTGAGCTAGGCTGACGCCACGGCACTCTAGCCCGGGCAATAAAGTGAAACTCTGTCTTAAAAAAAAAAAATTATTTTACAGAGTTTGGCTTTTTTTCCATTAACAAAAAACTGTTCTCTATATTGATTTTGGTATTTTTTGTGTAACTGTATACATTTTTTAACATTCATATACCAGAAAGAGAATTTTAGTGTACATAAATTTCTTAAATATGAAATGAAAATAGTTAAAGCTAATTCCATAGGTCTGATTTTTATACATCTTGCTTCAAAACCCAAAATGGGCTGACAATATAGGCACCTAGTCAAGTGAATCATAAAAGAATGAACACTCAGAGCTATACAAAATCTTGGCAATTATATAGTGCTAGCTTTTCATTTTTAAAGACTCCATGGTACAGCCCTTCTGAAAACACGAAATTTGTATCAAGGAGAAGAAAAAGAGTCAGTCTTGATACACCCAGGTGTACTGGGGAATTTAAAAAGCCTCAAGCATGCTCAGGGCAGAACAGGTGGTTAGAAAATACCTGAGAAGATGCAAGCAGGAAGTAAAGGCTAAGAAAGAGTTGTAAACAGCATAGCTAACTGCGGAAGGAATGCCTCAGCACAGAGTCAATCCAAAAAGACTAAGGTGTTTTTGTTTCTGTGTCTGATAGTTTTAGTTCCTGGTGTTTAAGCAAACCTATGTCAAAACACCAGCAAACACCAGCTAAAGGAATAGACACTTCAGTGACCACATAGAACAAAGTAGGCATTCTTTGCAAGAAATAGTTTTGAAAAGTCACTAAACAAATGGATGACTGAGGCCTTCAACAATCAAGAACAGTAAACTCAGGTAAAGGAGGATAATCTGATTTCCAGAGTTACCACATTATAATATTCTAATATTCAAATATCCAGTTTTGAACAACCATAAAAAGACACAAAGTTAACAAATAAGGCATACCCCATTCAAAGGAAAAAAAAATGGACAGAAATCATTTCTGAGGAAGCCCAGGCATACGACTTAAAGACTTTAAAGCCCTTTTCTTAAACATGCCTATAGAACTAAAGGAAGCCATAGAAGAAACATGAGAAAATTATGAAAATGCCATATGCACAAAATGAGAATATCAACAGACATCATAAAAATGAATAAAAGTTGATTGTTTGAAAAGAAAAAATATTGACAAAACTTTAAGCTAGTCTGACAGAGAGAAAAAGAAGACATGAGTATCTCAAATCAGAAATGACATTATGGACATTACTATTGACTGTATAAAAAAGAAAGAATTCAAAGAGAATACTGTGAATAATTTATAAACCAGTAAATTAGACAACACAGATAAAATTAACAGTTCCTTAGACAAATACAAAGTGCAAAAACTGACCCAAGCAGAAATAGAAAATATAAACAGATCTATAGCAACCCATTTGGATTTTCATGGCAATAGCATTGAATCTGTGGATTATTTGGAGGTAGTTTGGACATTTTGACAATATTAAGTCTTCCAATCCATGGACACAATATGTCTTTCCATTTACTTGTGTCTCCTTTAATTTCCTTCATCAATATTTTGTAGTTTTCGGTGTTTAAGTCTTTTACCTCCTTGGTGAAATTTATTCCTAAGGATTTTATTCTTTTTCACGTTATTTTAAATGGTATTGTTTTTTAATTTTCTTTTTGGATGGTTCATTGTTAGTGAATAGAAATGCAACTAATTTTTCAATGTCGATTTTGTATCCTACAACTTTACTGAATTTGTTTAATAGTTCTAACAATTTTTTAGTGGACTCTTTAGGGTTTTCTACATATAGGATATCATCTAAAAACAGAAACAATTTTACTTCTTCCTTTCTGAATGAAATTTCTTTTGTGTCTTTTCTTGCCCTTGGCTTAATTTTTCTGGCTAGCACTACCAGTACTATGTAGAAAAGATGTGATGAGAGTGGGTATCATTGTTTTGTTCCTGATCTTAGAGAAAAAGCTTTCAACTTTTCACCATTGAGTATAATGTTAGTTGTGGGCTTGTCAGAGATGACCTTTATGTTGTGGCTCCACTTGGGGAGGAGAAGTGAACACAGAAGACAGACAACAAACGACAGACACACAGAGATGATACAAGACTGCAGCAATCTCCTGCTTGCAGTGACTTTATTTTTAACACTGTTCTTTTGGCATCTGTCCCAGTCTACCCCAGCTTTTCCCACCACTATTTTCTGTTCCCAGAATGTTTTCGTCTCAACATGGACTGGTTCTCACCGCTCTGCCTCAGGGAGTTAACGAGTGTGTCTCCTCCTTTGCCCTTTC